>VURO01028450.1:0-29251 GCA_015108175.1 Pelvicachromis taeniatus | reverse complement strand
GAAACATAAATAATTGAACAGATATGGATTGGAGGCATCTGAGGCCCAATCATGCGTTTTCCAGTAAAATTATATGGTGGCCTGTTGAGGTCAAATGCGCTCCACTTTAAGAAAAGAACCTACAAACAAAAAAATGTGGCAGAACAAAACACATAAAACACAACGGGAGTTGAACATTTCAAAAAATAAAAAACAAAACAGAATTATAATAAAACATAACAAGTGTTTTTTGGGAGACAATAATGTGATGGACCAGCTGCAGAAGTCACAAGCTAACACTAAAAGGCTAATAGCGCACATGTATCTACAGTGTTATTTGAATCATGAGATTAAAACACTCGTCATCTTGCTTTTATGTCTGCCTCAAAACAGCAGGGAATGGATAGTGTTAGGGGTTTTTGGTTTCTGTCACATTATATTGTCCCCAGAAACACTTCTGTCGTGTTTTCCTTCTACTTTGAATAATTTTTAGTAAACTTCAACTGTGTTTTGTGTTGTTTGCAGAGTTTTTCTACTCTATTTCCTAGTTTTTTCTTAAGTTGCACTGCCATCATAATAGTAGCTACCCATGTGAATTTTTTTAATCAGAAGTGATATTCAAGCGTAAGTTTTTAGTCCCTAGCTTGTTGTTTCCTTTCATGCATTTTCTCTTTCATGCACAGTATTCTTTGCTCTTCTAATATATTGTTGTATGGAATAACGGACTAATCATTTCTTGTCCGCTTGGAATTCTTCAGAATAATTTGTGTTCATTTGCTTTACTAATTTAAGAACTTTTATATTTCCAAGACTGTACAAATTTGCTAACAGAGACTAGTGGGAACAGGGCTGACCCATGGAATCGCAGTCCTTTTGTTCTTCCAGTGTCCACAGTGATTAATGTGTGAATAAACAGACTGGAGGCAGATTTCTTTCTCTTTGCCACTTAAGGAAGCAACTTTTCTGTACCACCTTCAAACTTCTCTCACAGTGATTAATTGTAGAAAACAGTCAACTTTTAACTCTTTCCATACCAAGTGAGAAAGCGATGTGGGCTACTGAAATACCTCTGGCTTTGTTTCTCACTGCAGATCTGGCAGATCTCCCACTTGTATAAATAGCTGTAGCCTGGTATGCCACGATTTATGAGAATATTGACAAGATGTGTCTACTAGGAAAGAGCAAGGGAGAGACGGATGGGGACAGTGCATACCAACAGTGATATTATCTTTATATCCTGGGGAAAAAACTAATAAAGAGAAAGGCTTTCCATGCCTTTGCAGTCTGTAAACGACAAACTGTTGAATGGAATCACATAACACAAACTCAATAATGTATCACTCATTTATCACTCTGTTAAAATGTACCACCCATCTGTCCGACTCTGGCGCACACACATACAAACACACAGACATGCAACGGCCTGTATTGGTATTTTTGGTAGCGTATGAGGTATGGTATGAGTTAAGATGCCACCATCAAGCAGCCCCTCCCCCTGACACTACTGTTTACAGCCTTAGATTATTAAAACTGGATGCCAGTAGACCACAACAATGCCAAGCAAAGTAACAACCACATTTAAAGCCACATTTAAATTGAAGTTGAGCGATTTCATAACACCTCTGCACATGACCCGCCATCATCTTCTGATGCCACTTCTGTCTGTGTGTGTGGCTGTCTTTCTGTGTCATGTGGTAGGAAACGTTAGACTGCATTTGTGCTTTCGGCTTGTAATGTGAAAACCTATGTAGCCGAGAAGAGATCTGCAGAAGCATTTTCATACACATCAGGTTAGCGCTTTGTCACAATGATGTAGGCTGCTTCTTGGTCAGCAAGATATACTGAATCTGAGGCCTGCGTATCACCAGGCCCGCTATCAGGATCAGCCATGCAGAGTTAATCTTGGAGCTGCATGTGAGACAATGTCACCAAGAGACTAAAACCTACTGACCTAAAGCCTGAAGTCTGCCGTGCGTGCCTCGGTTGTGAAAGGAACATTTATCTCATGGTGCTTTGTTTTGCCACTATGTTTAAATGTATTCACATTCACTTTTCTGGAAACAATTACAGCCCAGATGGATCAGACTTGATAAATGAAAAAAGGGATCTGCTCTTTTTCAGAATGAATGCAATGTACCTGTACAGTTTTGTATTTTTATTTTGCATTTTTTTATCTATTGAATATCTATTGAAGGTTATACCTGTCTTAATGATAAATAAATGAAAATAAATAAAGATCTTTATGTATATATGAGGACCCTTTGAAGTTTTTTTTTTTCCCCTGGTGGTGTACATGGTCCCTGGGTCATTGGAACAGGGTTTTGAGTTTTGGGGATGTTTTGCTTTGTTCTATAGATTTTGAGTTTCATTCTGTTTAAAGATGAGATTTATTTTTGAGCTCCACAGACTTCTGTTTATGTTTTACTTTTCTAGCCCCTCTGAGCTTTCTTATCTATATTACTAGTTCACAGTTTCTTATTTGATCATGTTATTTGCCTTTCATTTCCTATTCTTGACTCTGTGTCTTGTCCTCAGTGTCACCTGTAGTATTAACTCTTGTCTTCTTTCATTCTGTCAAGTCCATATGTCTTAGTCCTGGTCTCAATATTTGTTCCTTCCTGTTTTATTTTCCAGCATCTTGTTTGTGTTGTCTTCAGGCTCGCCTGACCTTGGCTTGTTAGTTCAATTCTCTTCACCTGTGTCTTGTGTTGCCCAGCTGTTTCCTCTCTCTCTAAGTCCTGAGTTTCCCTCTGGTGTTCATTGCGTTCTTCCTCTTGTTTAGTCCTCCCTGGCAGTAAACTATCGGTGTTGATGTGCAGATTTGGTTTCTACTTGTTTTTGTTTTTTTTAACTTGCTTTATTTTTTACTTATTTTTAGTTTTCCCTTGTTGTTTCCATTGCATCCTACTCTGCCAGCCACACAGCCAGCCTTGACAGCAGTATCCTATATAACGTTACACAATAGCCACACACTCCAGGCAACTCACTTGTTTCATTCAAAGAGAAATGCGTCAAACGAAGCCTGATATTCACAACAAATGTGACACTAATAGAATGGCAAACTCATCTTTAGAGTAACATTAGTCATTACTAATAACAAAATCACTGAAAAGGATAAGAAAAGATCGCAAGATTACTATTGATGTGAAGAATGAAAAAATTCCAGGTATAGTAAAATCTCATCTGTTAAGGAAAAAAACAAACATCTGTTTAACCCGTTCAACTTCATGCCATCCATATCGTCTTATCTCTGAGGGCCATGAGGTGCTGGAGCACATCCCAGAGATAGACAATCACTCAAGCTCACATTCACACCTCCAGGCACCACATGGTCAAACCAGTTAACCCTAAACCTGCATTTTTTCCAGTACTAGGAGGAATGCTCAGTGCCTTGAAAAGAGTGGAGAACATACTGTACAGACTCCACACAAACCTCTTCCAGCAGCCAGGCTGAAGCCTTCTTGTGTTAATAGATAAAGCCAGCTGCAGTAGTGGGAGATTTGCAAACACAGCTGTTGTGGATTAGCCACAGTGCTATGTATACTGAAACTGCTCATTTTAAGAACATCCATCAAATCTAAATTCGATTTGCTAATCAAATTTAAGATGTTGCACTAAAACAGTTTGCAGATAACTTAATCTTCACATTCAAAGCTCCGAAAGCTGAAATATGTATATCAAAAGACAACATGCCAACATGGGCAGAAAGTTATTCATTAACATTTGTTTGGCTTGACTTTATTAACAGAGGCTGGCCACATCATGGGAAAGTATTTACTTCCTTCTTGTATTTAGTGTTAGATGGTGACAGTGTTGAAATGTATTTTGCATAGGAAGACATAATAGAAAACATACAAAGACGTCATGCACACATGTTACATTGTTGATGGGAAAGCTACACCTTCCGCTTGAGAGCTGAAACACACGCACAGGCACAAACTGATAAACAGATGTACCCACAGGGTCTGCACAAAGACACCACAGTGTGTTTGGAAGCAGACTGTAGTGCTTTTCTTTCCTTGTTTGATATTGCAAAACATTTTCAGTAATGTTAACGAAAAGCTTAATTTCCAGCAAGAAGAATATTACTGTACGATATCTGAGGGCGGCTGATCAATTGTCTCTAATGAAAGGTTTGCCAATACAGGACTGTCTGGCAATTAAATAAAAATATTTTTCCTTTATTCAAAAATTTAAAGCTCACTCCACTGATACAGATTAAGATCAGCCCTAATGTTTCCTGTTGCCTTTAAGGGGATTTCCTGATTACTAAATATACTGCCGATACAGTACTTTGCTGTCACTGCACATTTTACACTACAAAGTTTTTGACACAATCATAAACAAAAAAGAAAGAAATAAACAAAACTATTATGGGTTAATTTTGAATCGGCTTGTTAAAAAACACAAGCACACGTCTCTGAACTTTTTTTTTTTGACCATCATGCGCAGGTGAATGCCTTAGATACATAGCAATCAAATACAACGATTCATCTTAAAAGCACATTATATGGAATTAAATGTTTTTTTTTGTATGAAGAGACATAATTTTACTCAAAACTAGCAATTGAACACAGTCATTAGACCAGGAAGTCCTTAATTATTTCTAGGTGAAAAGTCAAACCAGGGCTAACACTGATAAAAAGTGAAATAAGCATTTCCTCACTTGGCATTCTGTATTCTACAATAACCACTCAGCATGATGACCGGTCATATTCAGTCTCAGTTTTCTGTGTGTGGTCAGAATAATCCATCTGGGTGAAGGCTTTATGCGTTCTAGTAATGTGATGCAAGACAGAAAACGTGCTGTTGTCACAACACATCTGCTTTTACTGTTTGTGCATCTTACATTGTTTATTCAGCAAATTTGAGTGAGAATGCCATCTTGGTATTGTTTGTGCAGAGCTAGCTGTGCTTTCATGATTGCAAATTAGATGTTTGATGCTCTGAGAAAGGTAAAGAGGCTACTTCCTCACTGAATTTAGCCATGAGAAAGAATCAGATGTTCCTGAGCAGATGATATGCATGAGAATGCTAAAACTTGTAGGCCAAAATCCGCTTACTGCCTATGAGGAAGTTGCACAAACTGCATATAGAAGTTGTTAAAAGATGATTTGTGAAGTCTTATTTCAAAGCCTGAATTTTAGCTTGGTAGCCATCCCCACCTTGGATTGTAGCCAAAAGTTACCAAATTTGGAAGCGATGATGGAGTGCGATGTTATCAGCTCCATAGACTGTATGGGTACACTGTCTAGTCACAGATACCTGCTAAATAGTACTACATAATATACAAACAAAACTGCAGAACAGAACATCACTCACTAAACACCGACTTCTTGGACATGTTGTTAGTGCAATTCACTACATCAATCAATTAACCTTTCCAAAAGGCACAAATGGTCCAGTTCAGTGACTCAGATGTGCAGAGGTGAAGCTTTCCAGACAGCTGCCGACTACAGCTGCCTGTACTGGAATCCATGCATCTCATCCTGTAGTTAGGTTAAGGCCGGGAGGGGAGGGATTTAGCTAGAAAAAATAAAAACCTGTTTGTGTACCAGGCTCCAAACGTGCAAATGATCCAATCTCAAGTGGCCACTTGAAGAACTGCAGTTTCTGGCATTTCCCAGATGACTTCATTTCTGTGCTTGTAAGATTGCCCCATTTGATACTGTAGGGCAGCCAGTAAATCTGGTCTCACTTCATCTATTCTGGCATGGTAATATAAATGATATAAATGCAACTTATGTGCTCTTCCCAAAGATGAACCTCTGTTATCTAGGCCCAAGACGGATGGGACAAGCTTGCAGGATGAGGCTAATTTGGGGCTATTATCACTGTAATGACTGTATGGCACAAAACCAGGCCTGCAATTGTACAAAATCACAGGTTGAAGTAGAGAGAGAGAGTTCGTCCGTTGCATGTTTTAACATAACAAAGTGCAGCTGCACTGCTGATAAACGCATGCTACCGGTTACATTGCTTCTTAATTTCTTTGTCAGCTTACTTGTCTGTTTTAAATAAGACATCCGTATCTTCACATTGCTGCAAATAAGATAACAGGCACACAGATTCCAACACATACACAGACTTGGTGAGTTTATTTTTTTCAATCATCCGACCCAAAAAAGACACTCTGGACAGTGATAGATGCAGAGCTTATAAAAGTGATGCTATATAAGTGGCATACAAGCTGATGGCCACCAGTGTCAAAGTATTTGGGTCAGACCATTTTGTCACTGAGGTTTCAGCCAACATTAAGGGCAAAACTGATGAAATTTTTATGTTTCTGCAAAAATGTCAAGACAAAGGCATGAACAGTAAAACTTGTATATCACCTGTGACCGAATTCATGATGAAAAAGACAAAAGGACAAGATAAATCTTACAAGCACAGCAGAAAGCAGGGAAACGTCTGTGCACTTAAAGTGGAGCAATCTCACCTTCTTTTGAAAATGATGCACTATTACTATATTATTTTTAAAAAAGCCCAAACTGTGCATATTTCACAAGCTGAAAACGATACATTCAAAATAAATAAACCAATTATTTTGCATTACTAATTATTTTTCTGTTTGCTAAAAGTCCAAAAATACTGACTGAAGTTTAATAAGCCATTAAGGTTTTAGTGATTATTGTTATAAACTGTTACAAACATATATAACCAGTATTTAAGATAGTGCTTTACAGTAAACACTAATGTTACCATGCCAACACACACAGTGTCAACATACGCTCACCGGCCAGTTCATCAGATACGCATTGATAGTATTGCGTTGGACTCCTGTTTATCCTTTCAGAACTTCCTTAATTCTTCATGGCACAGATTCAGCAACGTGTTGGAAACCTCGCTCAGAGATTCTGGTCCATGTTAACATGACAGCATCACTCAGTTGCTGCAGTTTTATCAGCTCCACCATATCCCAAAGGGGCTCTGTTGGTGTGAGATCCAGTGATGGTGGTTTATTTCAAGGTGTCACTGACACAGAGGATGGGTACACTTGGTCAAAAAGGGATGACCATAGTCAGCAACAATACTCAGGTGGGCTGTGGCATTTAATGTGGCGTGCTGCTTCAAGAGTTGACAAGCTATGTATTCAGAGATGGTCTTCTGTGTACCTCGTTTGTAACCATTCTTTACTTGAGTTACTGTTGCCCTCCTATAAGTTAGAACCAGGCTGACCATTCTCCTCTGACCGCTGACATCAAAAAGGTATTTTTGCCCAGAGAGGTACCACTCACTGGATATTTTCCCTTTTTCAGACCGCACTCTGTAAACCCTAGTCATGGTTGAGTAGGACAAACACAGTAGATCAGTATTTTTTTAATACTCAGATCAGCACATCTGGCACCAACAACCATATCACATTCAAAGTCACTTAAATCCCCTTCTTGTCCCCATTCTGATCTTGATTTGAACTTCAGCAGGTCCTTTTGACCATTTCTGAGTTACTTCCATATAATTGGCTGATAAGACGTTTGTGATAATGAGCAGCAGTGTGGCCAGAGTGTCTGCTAGTCTGCTAGTACAGATAGAAATGAGATAATTAGCATTAGCTCAGAATGGTGGAAATTTCCTTAATATTTTCTTTGACACCATTTGTATCTGGCATGCTGGTATCATAAAACAAAGTTGTTTAAAATTTAACCCGGTGGATGCAGAACACTTTGCATTTTATAAGATAACTGAAACATTACAGATAGTGCAAACATCACCCAGACTCACCATGCCAGCTTACAGTTCATGAAAATGTAAACTAGATCAAATGCAATGCAACTAGCAAAGAAGGGAGCTTCTTTTTTAAGCAGAGAAGTACACAGTGTTCATGCTCGTGAGTGCAACGACTCATTCCAAAACAGGGCGTGTTGAGCTGCTAAGGTAAAATGACATAGATCATTATAGCCTTTATGTTTGATAATCATCATTTGTAATCTTACATTTCATTTTTCCTGCAACCCTCATATCAAAGTGTGTAGTGTAGTGTACAGTGTGATCTTACCTATGACACTATCTTCACTTTTTTTTTTTTAATTATGCCTGGTAAAGCAGACTCTAGTATTGATTTCTTCTCCCAAAAAGAAAACAGTACTTAAACATTTCTTCTTTCTAAAGGGTAAGAAAGGAAGTATTGACTGCTAATCTTAGCTTGGTAAACCATAGCAGAGGGAGGTGTCCTTTCTGCATTACCTCCACTTCTGGTTCCTCTTTTCTGCTGCCAGAAAACACAGCGCTCAACACTTATCAGAGGAAGAAGCAAATTTATGTTGCGTAACCAATGAAGACAAACGAATGAGGCCAGCGACCTGCTGCTATATCTCGGCTGGTGTCAGTCAGCCACGTTTTGCTGAATATTATAAATCTAAATCCAAAAGTTGTTTCTGCTATAAATAACAAAGTGGGTATGAGTTTGTTGATGAGATTTTTGTTGGGAAAAAAGAGCATTCCCCAACCATCGTCCAGATAGGCATTTATTAAACTGAACCCGAGTGTTTAATTCATGCGTTTAAGTCATTAATGAGCTCATTGAATGTGTAATAAATTGCAGCAAGGTCAACAATATTAAATACCATACTCATGTAGCATTTAAAACACTCACTTGTTATACTTGTCACGCTTATTCTTATACTCATTATGTGACTTTCACAGTCACAACCCAAGTCAGAGAGAGAACTGTGTCTGCATGGCTGATGGTGATTTAAAGTGTTACACAAGGACGTCTGGGAAAAACTCAATGGACACGGGGCCGTGTAAATAGCACGCCTTAACAAGGCTGATTCTGTACTCAAAGAAAAAAATGTGTCTGAGCATACATCACACAATTTGCACAACTTTCACAGCTTTAGTATCGGGGCAATTTTTTATAGCTTCCTCACAAGATGGAGGAAGCAAGTCCTCAAAAACAAGAATGCAATAAAAAAGTTCATGTTTCATTATCGTCACAATCACTTCTTCAGCGTCTTCTTTTGAAGGGAGAACATTGCCACTTCGGTATTGACAAACGGCGTCATTGATTCCTTTGTATAAGTCTCAGTTATTTCTCCCTCCAATCTTACAATTTTTCCGTGACTGTTTACGCTCTGAACAAGAAACTAGTCAGTGTGATGTGCTCTGGCATTAGAAAACAGAACTGAAGATCTTGGAAACTGTTGACTCTGGGGTGGCGCCACATTTGTGCATGTCAAAAATACACAGACAGATGGGGAGAGATGATTGAAGACACTTAAGCCTCATGTAAGGTGTCAGCAGACAGAGGTATACAAAGTGATATTTGTTCATTATTCCTTAGGGAAAGAGTTGAAGAACTGTTGTACCACTTCAGATCTTATTTAATTGTTTTATTGATTTTATTTTATTATGATTTTGTTTCCTCTGTCGTAGAATCTCATCTGATTGCCCGGTGACCACAGCATTTTCCTTGTTTGGGGAGAGACAGGGTACACTCAGAGGCAAACTCTAACTGTAGCCAATATCCTTGGTAATTGGAAACCTCATTTAGCTGGAAAGTGATGCACAACAGTCACGTGACTAGGAGTTGTAAATATTCACACATGGGCATGCATCTGCCAAGACAAATGTTGTAAATCCTCCCCAAGGATCACAGTTAGCTACTAATGTTAGCTCTGGTGAGGAGAATGGCGTTGGAGCAATGCATTAATAAGAACCTTAGACAGGGTTTTAAAATGTTTTCGTGACTCTATAGCAAGCAATAAGAGCTGTGGTCTCGCTGGCCATGAAGAGTAAAGAAGAAGGCAAAACTGGTATGCATGTTTACTTCATTCCAAATACAGTGTGCCTCACAGATAGGATTTTCTAGTAGTCGAACTACTACTACTGGACCTCATACAAATTTGTGTTTGCAAAAGTTCTACATTGGAACTGGCTATAGCCCCTCGAACATTTCAGTTTTGATGCATGGCTTTGTTTGCATGAGGCTAATTTCCCAGAAATATATCACAATAGTCCTTTACATCACGTCACAGCTAATCTTGTCTTAAATAACACTATTTGCAATAGTGTGAGATGACAGTGGAGAAATACCTAACAAATAGGACAGTACTAAAATGTACTGCCTAATGAACAACAAGCACAAACTTTAATGTGTGTATGTAACTTGGTCTTTAGGTGCCTTAGGTTTATTTGTCCCCAAAAGAATAACTGAACATGATATTGTCTAATGAGGATGAAAGGTAAATGGTTTTATAACTGTCCTGGAGCGTGTTCCGACGCACTCAAAAGAAAAGCCAGCTTTTCTGGACGAGATAGGCAATTTGATGATAATGGTGCGCACTTTCATGTAGTTTCTTCTCTGAGGCATTTGTAGTGTTGCAAACCCATTCATAAAGGGACAGATCGTTAAAGGACAAAAGGTAAACCAGTTTTGTTGGAGACGTGTGGGGAAGTGTAAGGTGAGATTGCTTAAAGGCTGTAAAGCCACACGTGCTGGAATGTATGTGCACTATAAGAGTTACGCCATTGCTACAGCACTTTTATTTAAAGGCAGCGTGTTCTACTTGGGCTTCAAATCCCTGCTCTTCAAGTAACCACTGCTGCTGCCAGGGGACACGTGTGCCCTCTATATTTTGGTATTACAATGAGAAACTAATTTGCATGAAGATAAATGTGCAGTTACTACGGGCAAGGCCAAACAAACTGAGCAACTAATTACACATTTCTCTGCTTTGACTTGTTTTACATGTCGTTTGAGCTGTCTGACCCTGGTTTGAACAGATCAGGACTAAAGTTCAGCCTGGTCTTGTGAGGCAGAGCGAAGCCTTGTGGTTACACCTTGTTGACGTGATCAATGCTGCTCTATGAGACACCGCTTTAATACAAATCTGGGCATCTGATCGTTTGGCATTTTGTCCTTCCTTCTTCTGTTACAAAACTCATCTCTTCTGATTACAAAAACTGCCTGCGACAGTTGGGCCTTTTCGCTGATTGGTTATAGCCTTGCCGTTAATCATAGATTAAACAACCGCAAGAGCTGTTTACAAACAAGCAGGTATTCTTTAAGATTTATGAACAGTAACAGATGCGTTTGTGTTAGTTATCGTAGATGTTAAAACAATTAAGTTCACACATGAGAATCTGAGAAAAAGGAAGGAAAGTAATGAAAGACTAACTTTTTTTTTTTTGCCTTTTCTCAACGCCTTTTGTGTTTCCTATTCCACGTCTTCCTGTGTATGTGTGCGTTCCATGTGTGTCTTTAACTTGCTTCCTTTGGTATTCTGAAGGTTATTTACTTTGCTTGGCATGTGTTTTTACTTCATGTGTTTTTTTGCTTTTCCTGCCCTCGTTATTGCCTGCTCCGGCCTGATTGCGTTTACTTCTTCCTTGTTACCCTGCTCTTCCATGTGGGTATTTAATTTGTGTGTTTTATCCCTTTGTCAGTTTGTCAAGTCGTCCATGTCCTGTTCTCTATCTTTTGTGTCTACTTTCTCATGTCTCACAGTCTGCCCGTCTTCCCTGAGTTAGGGTTTTTAGTGCATTACCTTTTTGGACTTCATTATGTTTATGTATTTGGATTCTCTTAGTTGGATAAGTTCTTTTGGATTTTCTTGTTTCCTCAGTTCTGTTACTCTTCCAGCCCGATTGTCTCCTTTGTATCAGCATCTAGGTCAACTTTTTAAACTTTAGCCTAATTTCTAACAGTACAGCCTGAACCCCGTTGGCAAATTCCTGTCCAATTTGCCTTTTTATTTCAGGGACTTTGATTTCAGTAAAAACACCTTTTGTGAGGAGTTAGACAGCATGTCCTTGCCAGAGGGAGGTGGAAATTGACACCCTTGTCTCTCACGCTCCTGCTCCAGTATTCACATTAGCTTGTGATTGTGGACCTTGACACCATTCTGCTCTTAAGTCTGCACCTGGGGTGGTCAGCAACAAGCCAAACCTTCTCTCAATTGGCCAACAGTAAGACTGAAATGGATTCAGTCTACAGTTTTTTTAGTTTTAGTTTAAAGACACAATGCCGACTTAATCTGTGTCTACTGATAGCACCCATATGCCTATATTCCTGACACTTTACAGAGGCTGTTCAGCTTTTCCTGAGTAAGTTGACAAGATATCCGAGCTGTTTTATGACTCCTCACGTGATTCAGTTCGGGTTTAGCTGCTTTGATTTTCTGCCTTCTCTCCATCCCACATTCTCCCTCAAGAATTTTTCTGTCCTGTCTTTTGTCTGTCTGAAGGTTTTCTCTGGTCCCCTCCCCTATTGGACCAGAAGTGCCATATTAAGTCTCATGTTCTTCTTAAATGACTGGCTGTCTCATTAAACCCCCCAAAACGTGACTATCCAGAGTTGGGACCAGGAAGCAGAGTCTTACATGCCTCTCTTCTCTCCTCCCATTATCCCCCCAAAACCCCATCCCCCTTAGAGACTGTGTCAGCTCCCAAACAGGCAAAAAACAACTTACACATAAAAACAAAACAAAACATAGAAATAACAATAAAGTAT
The DNA here is from genome assembly GCA_015108175.1 of Pelvicachromis taeniatus. NCBI lineage: Eukaryota > Metazoa > Chordata > Actinopteri > Cichliformes > Cichlidae > Pelvicachromis > Pelvicachromis taeniatus. Next base: position 16,818 of record VURO01028450.1, on the reverse strand, counting down.
CCACATCTGAACCAAAGAGTAAAACGGTGACATGTGGATTACTAAACATTGGGTCTCTTTCTTCCAAGTCTCTGCTAGTACATATATTAATAATTGATCAACAAATTGATTTACTCTGCTTTATGGAAACCAACACCCCCGAGTCATTCTAACTATCAGAAAACCTTCAGTTTTCATGCCCCTTTTCTATGGAACCAGCTTCCAGTTTGGATTGAGGAGACAGACACAATCTCTACTTTTAAGATTAGACTTAAAATTGTTACGGCTGCGGCAGCAGACGTGTGGAGTAATAAGTGAAGGAGCCAAAATGCAGGCACTGCCTGTGATGCAAGGTGAGGATACAAAGAGAAATGGCATGGACAGAAACTAAGGAAAACCTAAACTGGGAAACAGAACTAACAGACCTGAAATGCGAGGAGACGTAGAGCAGAGATAACACGAGGGATGACAAGCAGGAAGTATAAAAGCACGGAGGTAACACAGATGGATCAGTGACGAGCAATGGAAAACACACACTACATAAACGGAGGGAAACGAGGAAACTGCACACAGGAGGGAGACACAGCTGGACCTAATTAACATGACGAGGACACAAAACTGAATACACTGACATAAGACACGAACCTTCACAATAAAACAGGAAATATACACTGACAGATCTGAGAGACACGATACTGACAGAGAACAGAGGGAACACACGGGCAGGGATGACTAGACACTAAACCAAGGAAGCACAGAAACCAAAGAACTAGAATGTGTTAACCAGAATAAACACAATATCAAAAGATAATAATAATCAAAACAAATCCACCCAGGACCATGACAAAAATCTTTCTTTTTGCTAAAGCATACAGTTAGGGCTGGATCAGGTGACCCTGAATCCTCCCTTAGTTATGCTGCAGTAGGTGTAGGCTGCTGGGGGATTCCCATGATGCACTGAGTATTTTTTCTTCCGTCACCTCTCTCACTCATTGCGTGTTAATAGACCTCTCTACATTGAATCATTACCTGTTATTATTCTCTGGCTCTCTTCCACATCATGTCTTTTGTACTGTCTTCCTCCCCTCACCCCAGCAGATGGCCGCGCCTCCCTGAGTCTGGTTCTGCTGGAGGTTTCTTCCTGTTAAAAGGGAGGTTTTCCTTCCCACTGTCACCAAAGTGCTTGCTCATTGGGGGTCATGTAATTATTGGGTTTTCTCTGCATGTATTATTGTAGGGTCAACCTTACAATGTAAAGCACCTTGGGGAGGCTCCTTCTGAAAGGCTTTATCTTTCTGGTCAAGCTTTTGACCTTCAGCCCAAACTCATGACATATCAGGCTGTAGAAATACGAATATGTAGATCCAGGGTTGTATTTGTAAAATATGCTGTGTAGTTTGCACATTTAGTGTAACGTCAATTTGTATACAACATTAGCAGGAAGGTAAATTATGAGATATGCTCTGCTTCACCACTAAATGACGGTGTTTGTGAAAGTGCTGAGTTTTACAATTATATGGTCTACAGTAACCATAATCAATAAAAGCATGAAAATATTTGAAAAACAGGTAATATAAACCATATTTCAGATGTCAGCATCAATGGTGACTGGAAGGCCCAAACCACACCTTCCTAATGTGGGAGTCAACCAATAGGACCACTACTTCCATGATCGTGAATTAAAGCAATTCATAAACATGGAGTGATTATGAAAAAGTGGTATCCAACATGTGTTGCAAAGTGACATTTCAAGCGAACACATCAACTGGCATTTAATGTATTTAGTGAATGCAACATTTATCCGTGCTGAGAAGCTTATATCAACAAACTTGTCACATGGTTTGAATGTAATGTTGTTTAGTACTTCGAGAACAAGAACATGGCGAAATTGTAAGTAGCACGCATCAAGGTTGTGCCCTGAAAGTGCAACAATATAACTTTGACCTTTGAGCAAAGTTTAGTTGAAGAACCGTTAGATGATCTTTGTGTCCATGTTTCTCTGAAATCTGACCAAAACTCTTGAAGGAGTAGTGATTCTCATCAATTGTGGATGGACAGATGGATGCCTTTCATGAGTTCATTGGTCATTAATCTGTATATGATGTGAATAATTAACATTTTGCAAGTTGCAAACATCTTTAATGATAACGATCAGCACAGTTTTTCCCCACATAAAAGTATATAAATGAACTTCATGAGCAGTGGCTCATGTAAACTATGCAAATGTCTTGAGCCACTAGTCATTTCTTTGTATTTTTAATGAGTTTGTTCTGCACATTTTCACTTTGCATGTGGACTGAATGTGTCTGCAGCCAACAATAGACTTATCAATTATAATATCTAATTTGTGATATTATATTATATTTTTATTTGCTCAGTTTTGGTATCTCAGCTTTTTTTTTCCATTTATCGTTGTTTTTAATTTAATTTATTTGTGCAAAAGGACAAGAAACTCAACCCATATGGGATGTTTCAGCCAAAGGGTAAACATGTATTAGCGATAAAGTTTAAATATCCCAGGGTCAGACATTCAAAAGGCAGGAATACAATGTGCTATTGTGAACTTGAAATGTGTTCACCCTGTTGTTAACGCCACCATTTTCTCATAATTTTTTTCATGACCCTATTTCCTTGAGGGCAAGGGTCAGCTCTTTGCCACTTCTGCTTCTCTTGTTTTTGGACTTTCACCATACAGTGTTGATTCCTTTTGCTTCCTCAGTTCCAGAAGTTGTGTTGCTACATGCTGCTCCTACAGGCTTTATAGACCCTGACAGAGCTATTAGAACTCCAAAATATTCAAACAAGATGTACCGAGGCAAACCGAGCTCTTCCTAGTTAATTGGAAACTTAAAACAGCTGATTATAATCAATTATCCACTCTGCGTAGCATTGCGTCGGATATATTTAATTACAAGAGCAGCTATTGTGTAGATAATGTCACACTTGAGAGGAAGCAAGTAAGAGGACAACGCTGGAGGAAGAAAATTAAACTGCCACTAAACATGATTAATTCAAGTCGAGGACATAATCAGTTTGCTTTTTTTAACGGGAAAACAAGCAACACACTCTTTTTATGCAATGAGCATCTCCCTGTGCTGGCTGTGGCTAAAGTCAAAGCTGTGCACTAATTCCCACATTGGCTGTCAAGATGCCCAGCCCCTCCCCATGTCTACGTGTTCTCAAGCATGACACTGATACCCGAGTTAATTCAATTCCAATTTAATTTTATATATATATATAGAACCACATCACAACAAGAGTCGCCTCAAGGAGCTATTACCCCTGATGCTAAGCAAGTACCTTGCATGGTAGCTCTGCTGCCATTGGTGTGTGAGTTAATGGGTGAATGAGAAATACATGGTAAGGTGTTGTGTCGAACATCTAAGGTTAGAGGGTGTCATGTAGGTGTGGCTGCGGTGCTTAAAGATTTTCAGCATATCCTGACATTTCATTATCTGCCCATAAAAGTCATTCTTGGTATTTTCAACTCAACTTTATGAATCAAAAATACTAATTGTGTTGGGGGATCAGAAAAACAGCCGATCAAATGCCACAGCCTCCTCAAGTAAAGTACAATTAGTTTCATATATCGTTAACCTTTTCACTAGTTGAACACCAAATGCCACAGCATAGAGATTCACAATGATGCAGGGAACGTTTGGTCAATACACGTGAAGATTAATAGCACCTGAAGCTTCCTCCATAGAACAGTCAACATATACAGAGGTAATACCCTTAGAAAAGTTGTAAAAATTATGCAGTGACACTAACAATTTTTGGATTGGAAATGTGCATTTACGAAGTATATACCTAATATTGTTATGTTACATTTAAAACAAACAGAAAAAACCAAACACAAAACAATCAATTATTATTTAGGTTAAAGCATTTTAAGCTGTTTAAACAAGCTGATTTATCAGATGACATTTTCTTATATTTGGCCTGTTAGACACAGCAATAAGTGACAAAACAGGATGTGTTGCATTAAGTACTGACCATATTAGGCGTATTAGTTCTAATATCTACTAAATATTAAATAAAGTTTATTGTTTAAATCACTATCAGTATGATAGTGGTTTAAACTTCACTATCAGTAAAGTGATAGTGAAGTTTAAATAACAGGGCAAAGCTCCAATTAAAAGCGTGTAGTTTTACTACTGCACTTACTTGGATACACACACGGTACATTCACTGTGTGCTGTGGGTGTTATCAAAATGCAACATAGCAGTTAGCAAGGGCTTCATAACTTTGCAGATTGTTTTTATGAGAACATATTAGGATAGTATTTGCAAATGACTAAGGTCACAAAATGCAACCACATTGAAAGGCTTGTGGGGTGTTTTCTTGTATAATTGTAGCTTTCAGCTGTTTTTATATAGGTAAAAACATCAAGTAGTAACAGTGGGCTAAAGAGGTTACATAAGCTTGTGTAATATGTAATGTAGACATTTATTTCACTGATGGATCCAATGGAATAAATATATATAAATAGATGGATTGACAGATACAGGAATGACGCGTGGGAAAGGAAACATTTTTAAGAAGAGAATTTTCATTTTTAGCATTTTTAGTTTAACAGGTTTTGCCTTTGGATCTCCTGCAGTGACAGGAGGTAAAGGAGGTGGTTGTTACAATCAATCAGCCAAGTTTAATCAATCAGAAAAAAGTGAACTTTTAATGAGGGAGCTCTAAATAGACAGAAGCCGAATAATGAATGAAGATAATGAATGAAGTCAATCATTCACTGTCTGTTGTTCTTTCATTCAAGTAAAGGCATTCTAGTGGAGTCCCAGATGGCAATGAGCCTAACAGGTTCCTTAAGTCAACTGAATAAATTAAAAAGCCTGTTATGTAATAACAGATCTCCTGAAATGCCTTAAATACCCCAATTTCACTATAGCTGATTAGTCAGTGTAGAAATATCAGATGCACATCAGAGCCTTTCCTTAATGTCTGTCGCTCTCTCCCCAAACCATTTTTCCACAAGGGCCAAGAGGAAGCCCACCCACAAGCCTTTCAGCAGATGGAAATAACCTTTCCAGATTGCCCCCGCAGGAGATATAATTATCACAGCCGCCTTGGCTGTTAGTGGAAGTGTTCAACTGGCCGCTCAATACTTTGCCAGGTCCCTCTGTGACGCTGGTTTCCAGTGGTCGCTCATCATTACAGGAACACAGAAACCTTGAACAGGAATGAAAAGAAATATGGCTCCCAGTCATAAATGCACAGTAAGTGAGCAGAGGTCATACCTGTCAGCCTACATGATGCCAAAAGTACAAGGTCTGCAGCTGATTAGAGTCTGATCAAAGTACTGAATAACTCTGCTCTCCTAGTTTAGTTTGATTATGCTGATTTACTGCTGTGGTCCAGAATCACACTGGTGTTTCTATGCTGAATGCAGAGAGTGAGGGACTGATATAATACAGCTAAAAAGTTACACTGCTGCTGCAGCCTAACCAGGAGGTGAACTACTGATGACAACTATGTGCCAAGCAGCTAGTGTGAGGCATGACAAGCATTTAAAAAGACGCAGTCCAGTGGATGGGATTTAACCCTCCTTCTGGTCCCAGGGCTGTTAAATAAGCTTTGTTCAGGGAATTCATGGATACTGAGTGTGACTGAGCAATGAAGGGACCTCTTTGGTCTCAGAAAGTTTTCAAGCTGTGAACATAAAGAAACACTGTTAAGGGAAAGAAAGAGTGAGGAACAGAGATGCAGGGGGCAAATGCAGTTTGTTCCCTACAAGCAGAGTGGATATGATGTGTCCAACTGACTATTTAAAAAGGAAGGGGAATTCCTTGTGTGGAGGAATTTGTGTGGATTTAGCTCAATTCTTTCCTAGTATGAGGCCAGCTGATGCAGTTAATGACCTGATACAGCACAGGCAGTGTTTCAATGCTAACTGTTGACTGATGCTTCAGGAGTGGCAAATTCTACTGGCATGATTAAGGTCATATGAAAAAAAAAAATCAAACGTTAAATATGAAGGCACACTATACTTCTCATTTAGTTTTCTGTCTGTATAAAGTCAGTGGAAGCTGCTTTGCAACCATGACACACGCAGTTGCCACGTGTCATGATCACAGATGCTTCCAAGAGCTGTATCAAACACAGAAGTGTACATTTTTCTGACACATGGTGGTGCTCAGGAGAGGATTTGACATCCAATGCAAGGCAAAAAGCAAGTGCAGCATGTAAAGTACTGACTGAACTGTGTCACTGTTGTTTTTTTGGAGGGGGTGGGGAGTAGATCATAACATACAGGTGTTTGCGTGAAGGTGTACTTGGGTCCTGGTCAGGTTTTGGCATGTCTGTGTCTTATGCCTGCATTAATAGGCACTTTATCTCCCTGTTCCATGGCGCACATGATACCACTTAGTTACAAGCAGGCACCATATGCATTTCCACCAAATGAAACCTTGTACGCCTGAGTGTTCCCGATAGCTGGCAGTTCAGACCAGGACAGCATGGGGCCAAAATTATTCTGGGATAGAGAGAGACTATTTATACCATAGGCTATTTCTTATCACATGGCAGAACTTGAGAAATTACAATCACTTAGTTTTAAGTGTGGGCATATGGTACTCAAGTTATGGAGATCTTGTTTTGCAATACTTTGCAATAAAAATGTTTAATGTTGTACTTTTCCCATAAATAAAATCAAAAGTTATTGTAAAATATATATATATATGCTCATGTTGGTGCATTTTAGGTTGACCACGTCAGGTTAGAATAATGGTGAAAAAAAGAGATAAGACCTTCTGCTAGAGTTTTCTAAAAGCTATTCACTCACTCAAGGGCCTTATTCATCAACTGACAACAAAAGCAAAAAAAATAAATAAAAGGAAAGCTATGATAAAAAAAAAAAAGGTCCTGGGGAAAAAAAGGAAAAGCAAAGTTTAGCAGTGTGTGTCAAAGCAATCTCACAGGACCTAGTTTGTTTGTTTTTTCAGTATGCTAACATCACAGTGTACTGCTAGTTTTTCTTCAAGTTTTTCTTTTACAAATTTTTCTCAAACACATGGATTTTTTTTTTAATGTGCTTTCTCACAACAAAAGTACTGGCAAAAACACATCTGTCAGTCACCACCTCTTCCAGTATTTATGACCTAGCATGAGCCAACAGGAACCAATAGAAAGGCGTCAACAGGTCTGGCTGGTCTGCTGAGTGGCTCCTGTAGTCGAAAACCAATCTGTGAAGTAGTACAACACAGATTTCCATACCTGACACCTCCAAAACATCCTACTATCTGCCCACGTGGCAACTGTATGTAAGCCATGTGTCGGGGCTTGGCATGCACAGTGTATATCAGTTATGAAAACCCAGAGAAATTTAAATTACTTTAACCATTTAAAAGGGAAAGAGGCAGCTGCAGCTCTGACTTACAACTTTGAATGTAATGAAGCCAAGTGAACATGTACCTGAGCGACGCACTTTAACTGGAGAGTGCTCTGGTAATTGTGTTAGCGAGATGCTCTTTTACCACATACTATCTTTCTTCCCGCAGGTGTCAAGGCAGCCTCAAATTGCTCACATTTCTATTATGCAACTTCTCTTTCAGTAACAACCACAGCCAAGGAGTTCGCCAAATGAGAACAGCATTGACATTAAAACTTAGAGCAAGAAAGTTACACTAATAGATGTGTTCATTTGTACAGATATGAATCATAAAGTCTCAACTTTAATGGGGGTGTTGTGATATCCCACTGTGTGCTCTCAAGCATACCTTTAATGATGGCAACCAGCCTTTTGCAATTCTATTTTTCCTGAAGGCATCATTATTGCCACAGTGCAAACATTATATCAACGTTTGTTTGCAGTACTTTTGCATTCTCTCACGTGCACATTAGAAGCACTATATCAGCTCATTACATATGGAAAGTGTCCTAAATGAGTGTGTTTGGACCGCTTTGGGATTTAGCTTGATTTGGGAGTAAAAAGCATCCCCTACATGCTTTTTTCCTTCCTTTCAATTGATTTGTGAATTCAGTTGTGGATGAGGATGACTCACTCCGCTCTTTTTCACTCACCTTTATTGCTGTTCTGCCTGGTTGCTATGCCCACATAAATGCACACAGAGAGCAAAGGGTTAGGAAAAGACAAGATCTGGCCTTGTCATCCTTTACTTAGTAGAAAACCTAAAAGCGCAATGACAAAAGAGCCACAATTAAAGGCTTCCCGGGCAGAGAAGACGCTCAGTGAAAGGTTTGAAAAGAACATAGCCTTTCTTAAAAATTGGGAAAATATTTTTTAATAAATGTTGCCATTGGAGCATAATATATTTCATCTCCGCAAGCTGCTTCTGAAATGTTTTGATGTTTATTATTATTATTGAAACACCATTCTGAACAACCAGTTAGTGGACTTTTTTTTTTTCTACCCAAACTGTAATCAAAGGCAATAATGATTTTCATTTTCAAGTCATATCCCAGTAGAGTGGCAATTAGCAGATGCGCTATTTTGGGAGCAGAGACAGAACATTGGCTACCTTGTGAGTACATATGCAGCCTCGGTCCTCTAACTCAAGCCAATCAGACTCATGCGGAGATTAAGGCCAAGAACTTGGTGTGGGGTGAGACTTGAAAGCGTTCCACATCAAAACACACCACTACCTCACTCGACTAGAGGAGATAAAAATCTACCAATCTTGTATCTCACAGTTTCATCACTGCTAAACACATTTAAAACCTTTGGGTTACGGTTTGTGTAGCATTTATAAGCTAATCTTTGGCTATCTCTTACAGGCTCTTGTGGCAGTTTATCATTAAACATGTCTACTTTTTTATTCTTTCTCATTACTCCGTTAAATGAACTGAATTACATTTTCTCATACTTACCAGTTTACAATATCAACCTGAGGCTACATTTCCACACACTAACACTAACACAAATCACAAATCCAAATGAGCTTTCTTTTAGTATTTACGTGTGAACACTAAGCCAACAGCCCAACACAATGATGAAATCAGGCTAAAATCCCTTCAAAGTGAGTGCGAACCGGTAGAAACAGAGGCTGCAAGCCTGATTAATCATCACTGCCTTTGTTACATGACCAAGTTTAGGTCTGACTGCTGGGCTGGGGTTGACATAGACTCAGCTTCATCCTCACTTTGGATTCTTGGTTAGCTTTGTGTTAGCATGGTTTCTGTGTACACGATTGCAAAGAGCGGTGAGATGTGGTTGTTTCTGTCCTGATGGGTGGAGTTTACGCGTTACCATGACGCTCTTGTTATTACGTGGAATAGAAATAAAAGTAGTGTCTATATTTTTACTCTTTAAAGGGTGTAGACCAGTGCACCATTTTCCTCCTCCTGCAAACAAACTGAAATCAGCTAATTGTATCACAGGTGTGCAGGAAGAAAAGAACGTTTGACTTTTTTTCCCTATCGACCCAACATGCAGATGACTGAAGAACCTTTATAACAAAAATAACTGTAATGCAAGTATTAAAGTTGTATGGAAGACAAAACAGCTTCTTTGCACTGGGAGGACCACAAGACCTTAAAGTTTCTTGCCTGCCCGTGTATCCTCAGAATATAAGTCCTTGTAATTATACTACTCAGGATTTCTATGTGTAGCCTATATGCTGTAAGTGCCATGGTCCTAGGCTTTTGTATCTTTGATTTTTGGAGTCTTGTTTATTATATTTGAGTCTGGGTTTCTGTTTGGGTTTTATTCTTGGCCTGGTGTTTGTAACCGATCTTGTGTTTCTAACATCCCCAATGTTTTCCTCTCTGTCTTGTTTCAGCGTTGTTTTTTTGCCATGCGGAGTTTGTTTGTCTTTTGGTTACTTCATGTTTCACTTTCACAGTTAGTTTTCTGTTGTTTCATGTTTTGGTTTTGCTTTCTGTTTTCCCCACCTTTGTTCTTGTCAGCCCCGCCCTAAAAGTCACCTGCATTGACGGTGCCACCTGTCTCACGCTGCCTAATCAGGCCTTTGTGTTCCTCCTCAGGTCCCCTCTTGGCCCGCATTGAGTCAGTTTCTTAAGACTTCCTGTTTTCTTTTCTTTTTCAGTTTCAAAATTGATAAGTCATCATCTGCCAAAAACTTGTTCCTGAATTTATTTTCTGTGTCCGAGATACTGCAGATAGATCAATACATTGTTGATCCCACAAACATGATACATTTTAAAAACAGTACAGTCTGCAATTAACAGCAAAAACACCAGTGCCAACAGTGCATAGTAAGAGCTTTGTACTATGAGATCATAGAGGGAAAAATCTATATATATCAGTAATGAGAACCAAAGAAAAGTAAAAATGAAGTTAAAAAACAGTAAGACTGACATTGTGTCAGAGTAGTAGTAGTAATAATAAATAATATGTACACTATAAATATAAGAAAAACAGCTTCATGAAGATATAATACCAAAGTATTGGACCATATATCTGATCTTTAACCTTATAGCTCTATTTTTATAAATAAGTTGTAGTCAACAGGATTTATACCTAAAATAAAGAAATGATCTGTTTTGCAGCTATCCTTATTACTGCATTATTGTGCCTACCATATGTTCAACATTATTATTGATCTTGTCCTTTTTTGCCACTTCATATACATTTATATATGTTAGGTTTGTTGCAATTCTGCTCCTTTTTTGGCCTGGTCTGTCTTAAAAAGGAGATTTTTAATCTCAGTGGGACATTTTACAAGGATCTAAAAAAAAATCCTTCTGCCAAAAGCTGATTGCAGATTCTTGTGATGGAAATGTTCTTTCTGGTTTCCAAATGGCTTCATATCATCCATGAGAGATGTGCTTGGTAGATTATAGGTCAACAAGTCATTTACAACAGTTTAAATACTGGCAATCACTTTTTGGCAGATGATCACTTTTTAGCCCAACACCAGCTTTCTTTCCTGGCTTCCAACCGACTAAACTTCATTAATGTAACAGCACTTTTCCTGTCTTACTGACCAAAGCACAAAAGCTGACACTTCATGCTATATGACTCTACAGTGCTTTACCTCTCTTTCAGTCTGTTTTATGTGTTTAACCTTTTCATATATTTCCCACAGAATAGCTTCAAACCCAGGGTATGCTGAACTTGCTTTCTGGTAGAGACCTCTGTTGGCCTCATTCTGGTCAGGGCTTTTAACTGGGTCGTTCTGCCCTGAAGCCTTCCATCTGTCAGTTGAGATACACAAGTTAAGATAATGACAGTAACATGTTTTGATGTTATAAGTGCAGATTACATTTTTGCATTTTTTAAATGTCATCATATAAGGCAAACAGATAGTGGCACTACAATAAGTCGGATTATAGTTTGCTACGGTACGCAGCCTTGATATTTTACAAAATAAGCTTAGAAACAATTCCTTGTACTATGTTTAAGATTTGACATTACATCAAATGACAACTGCACTATGGAAATGTATCCGTACACTTTCATCAGTGGATCACTCGACTTTTAATCTGCAGCTTAGGAACTGTGGCTCTGTGTAACAGCTCACTCGTCTGTTCATTTGCTGTTACATCCCAATCAGTCATTTTTCAATGTGGAAGATAATTTATTGGAAGTTATTAATTAAATAACTGTTGGTGCATGACAACATTTCATCCAACCCTTCCTTTAAAAAACCCATAGGTGGGTTTTGCTGTTTGATGCTGCAGGTATGTCGATGGAAGCGAAAAACGAACTTCAATTACTTTAAACCTTTGTCGATACTCAAGGCAGCTAGATCAAACTGTAGCAACAATCAAACAGCCACAACCTGCTGTGGCTGTTTGATGGAGCGTCCGCAACCTGGTGAGACAGGAGCTGGTGTGTGCCGAAACTGCTCGGATAATTGGCCTAAAGTAAGAATATAGTTAGAGACCTTGTTTTCTGTCTTTAAGTCATGCAGTTTTACCCAGCTTTGATATGTTGCCAAAATATGTTTCTGACAGAGCGCTCACATCCTCACACTCACTGCTCACACTGACACATTACACCAACTGGGAACGTGCATTTTGTCATTTTAGACACAAAATCTTTATTATAATCTCTTTTGACCCAAAGGAGCAGCATCAGTCTTTTTCTTTTAACAACAACATATACATGCTATCTTTTGTGATAAGGCTCTGGCTTTATCACTGACATGCTTAGAATTACAGCACAGATACTTACCATAAACTAGTGCCTTATTGCACCATCATTTAAGGTGATTATAAACCACTTCTTATTTTTTTTCCCTGCATCATCATATTGTTATAGTACTAATCTTTTAACTATAGCTTTTACCTCAGTAACCTGTGTTTGAATGTGCATTGATAGTAAGTACAGGAGGTGATACTTGAACTGTGTGAGTATTATGCAATATGATTTATTGTGTGCTTCTGTTTATATGTGCTATAAAGAGATAGCACATTTGAAATATCTCATTTAAATAATGTTATTTATATAGTTATTTCAAAAAATACAAAATGGCAAACAATAAGAGTGTGAAATTTTTTAAAATTATATAAAAGAATTAAGTAAGAACTCCACACAAAGTAAAATAATATCACACAATAGTTATTTTACCCATACTTATTTCAATGCTGATATATTTTTACTGGAAATTTCCTTTCTCTATATTTACTTATTTTTTGTGATAAAGCACTTTTGCATTCTTACAAAAGATTTATATTATAATACATATATGCAGCATTAAGAGGTGGCTTATTAGCATGTACTGTCTATTAGCATGATGTGGCCTTTTAAAGTTAATTATAAACCACTTGTTAATGGGTTTTTTCAGTGCATTATCATATTATTAAAGTAGTAATCCTTTAAGAATGGCATTTACCTAAATAACTTCATAGTAAGTGTAGCCGATGATGGACTTGAATTGTGTTACCAAAATGGACTATGTTATGTTTATATTATGTCTTCATATGTACGTCTCAAGTTATCTTATATTGTAAGGTAAGGAACCTAAAACATAGAAAAAAAGCTCCAACAATCAGATGACTCCCTATGACATGCTCTAGGCAATGGTGGGAAAGAAAACCCAATTTTTAACAGGAAGGAACCTCCAGCACAACCACCCTCAGTAAGGGGCAGCCATCTACCGCAACCTGTGGGGGTTGAGTGGAGGCAGACGGGGCAAAAGACGCATTATTGAGAAGAACAGAGTGTATTCCCAATCAGTAGTTAAAAAGAACAAGCAAGCATGAGTATAACGAAGTCCTTTAGGCAACATCTGACATTTTGAAATGAACATTGAATTATTTTTTTCTCCACAACAATAAGAACAAATGTACTTCCTAGATTTGGTGTATAATTACCAAACAGGTGTTTTTAGTTTATAAAGCATCACAGACTTTTTCTGTTCAATGTTACACTTTCATTGATTGGTCACTGAATGGTTGGAGCATGAAAACAATGTGGATTATATGTCATAGCCTTCATAGTCACCACATCTCAACCACAATACGTGAGGATTAATGCAGACAGCCTCCAGTGTTTGACTGTGCATTGAAAGTAAGTATGTAAGTGATGTACTGTAACTATGTTACTATTATGTGCTGTTATATATTATGTGCTCTCTTTATATGTACTATAAAGACGGAGCACATCCAAAATAGCATCGTGTAACAGCACATAATAAATGTTATTTATATATTTATGTAAAGAAACACAAATATGGCAGGCATTACTAATGTCTGAATAATTCAGAATTACATCTTTCTAAATCAGGAAGTTCCTGATCTAAAGCAAAGTTGTTGTTTTATTTTTTAATTAATGTAAACAATGTCTGGGCTAGATCTTTAAACATTTATTCTATTCAATAATTATTCATATAATGCCAAATCACAACAGCAGTCACGACAACGTGATTTATTTTGTAAGGTAAAGAACCTACAGTAACAGAGAAATCCCCAACAATGAGCAAGCACTTGGCAACAGTGGGAAGGAAAAACTCACTTTAACCAGGAAGTAACCTCCAGCAGAACCAGACTCAGTGATGGGCAGCAATCTGCCATGATCAGGAATGAGAGGAGGAAAAAAAGACAAATGATTACGATGAAAAGGTTGCATTCGCAGTCAGTGGTAAAAGAACAAAGTTAGCACAATCGCTGACATTTTGAAACTAACGCTGTATTATTTTTTTGTAAGTCCACAACGCTAAGAACAAATGCACTGCGTAGACTTGGTGTATTATTTCCTGACAGATGCTTTTAGTTTATACAGCATCACAGACATTATCTGCTCTCTGTTACGCTTTCATTGATTGGTCACTGATTAACTAGAGCATGAAAACAATGTAGATCATATACTATAGCCTTCATAGTCACCACATCTCAACCTGGCATGTATAACATATCCTTTGGGAGATTTTAGACACGCTAGCTAATTCTCTCTAACACCATAATCAAAACAACAAATTACAGAACAGCTTTTGGAGGAATACTGTTCACATCACTTCTTTAGTGTCCCGTCGTATTTAAGAAGTAATGCAGTAAAATTTTCCAACAGAAAAACAGAGTGTCTTCTATGGGATACAGCCACAGCTGCAACTACAATAATAAACCAAACACTTATATTTCTTGTGACATAAACCAAAGTCAGACAGCATGCACCAGGAAAATTGATAAAATGAAGACAGTAAATGCTGCCGAGAGGATTTGCAGCTTTTGGAAAGTTAAGTGTTTAGTCACTGGGGCTTACTCATTTTTCTGTAAAAGCCTGGTTTACGTCTGGATTTATACATTTTTAGCGCAGTCTAGTGCCACTTCAAATAATTGCATAACATACATTTGTTTGCAGGACACACATCATTAGAGCCCTGACTAAGCATGAAAAATAGGACCTTGTCACCCAGCCCATGCCCTTATCTATCTGATGAATTGTAAGCACAGGTAGGTAGGAGTAATAATAACATTTCATACAGCAGCAACACCTACAGAAAAACCATTGCTCGATTGTACAGAAATAATTATGAAGTGTTTCTCTCATTGTCCACATATACGACAGTAGGTAGCACTCCGAGCCCTTACATGCACTTTGTGCCTGTCTGCAACTTTAAATAAAGCCAGCTGTGATAGCAGTGGACCAAAACGAGGATCTCTTTGATGATTTTTCCGGGCTTGCTTGAGGACATGACATGCAGTGTTAACTTTAACAGCAGATTCCAGCCTATTCATTAACAGATTATGAGTCAAGGATCACCAGGGCAAAAGTTGTTAAACCATAAAATCATTTGGCTTTGCTTTTGAACTTGTTTTGTAGCAACAACACAGTAAAATTAGCATGACTGGCCACAGTGTACTTCTACACAAGCGAGACACAATCGTACACGGATGAGTGAGATAGTAGAATGAGACAGGAGCCGGTCACCTCAAGGTGCTTTATATTGTAAAGCAGAGATTATAATAGAGAAAATATGTGTTGGTTTGGAGTAGACAAAGTATCAGCGTATCCATGGAAACATTTAAAACCTCTCAAAGTGCAGTGCTCTACTTGCGCCAAGACACTAACATGGCTAAATAAACAGTTTATTTGATGTTGCCGCCATCAAAGTGTATATCAAAGTTCTGCTGGGACTTGAACGAAATTAGAAACGTGTCTACATTCCACGCTCAGTTTGATAAAAGCTTTCAGAAAGAAGCTAAACCTTTCCACTGTGCTATTCCAGTTTAGTGCTGCCACCAAAATAAAGCTTCTTTCAATGCGACTTGGAATATTTCACTTACACTGTTCACTATTGGCTTTTCTCCTATTTGATGCCGGTTAATAAACACAAATCTTATATTTATTAAATATGCAAACACATTTATTATATTACATCAGTTAAGAGCTAAATGCTTCACCAGAGGCAGTAAGGAATAAATAGTTTAAGCTTTCCCATGTATACAGTTTATACTAAAACATCATATCTGATTAAATGGGCAGGCAGAGAATAACTAAACATGTCTTTCATGTCGGAGGTTCTTTTTGTGTGCGCTTTCATTCCATGTGCCCATTGTGTTAGCTTAGCTCATGACAATTACCCTCCTTACTCTAAACCCTGCAATTAACTTACCATTGGTGTAGTTATTCAGCTTGCACACAACTTTTTAAAATCAGTGATTGCCCTGTATAGTTTAGATAACTTTACTTGTGTTGTTTTACACATAGTTGTTCCCTAACATTATGCCTGGAAATTTTTTAAGCGCGCTTGCTTATCTTTAGCGCTAGTTTACAATTGGGCAAGTTGTTTTGAAGGTGCATTATTTATGATCTAACATTTCAGAGACATGGTTAATTTGTCTCTAAAATGATTTTTTGCTTTATTTTTTTGTTGCTGTTTTTTTTCTTTTAATTTTCCAGTTATACTTACAAAAGAGGGGCATTGAGCTATCAGTTTATCTGAAGTGCAGACAAATGGCTCCTATTAAGCAATGCATGATAGGCTCTGGGTTTTCTACCCGGGTTCTGTTCCAAGATTGCGAGTAATGAATAATGCAGCTTTTTAATTCAGAATTTAACTGAAAGATGCATTAGCACAATCTCTTATATTAGTGTTGTGTTCCAGAGGAGAGTGGATATAATTATAGAATCTGATTGCGCTCCATCTTCGCCATCATCTCTGACGTGTTGTTTACGAAATACGAATCAAAGGCATAATAGACTGGCATGCACCTGATCACTCACCTGCATATAAATGGGAATATTTAGCAAGAGCAGAACTGAATCCCAAAGAACCTGTGAGTGAGAACAAGAACAAAGAGGCAGGATGTTCCGGGCCTCCCTTTTTTCTTCTTTTCCTTTTCATCTTTTTAATTCCTACAAACCATCTAATTATAATCAATGAACTGTAAAATGTTCATTTTTAACAGGTTTTGAACCTTTAAAATAAAATGATAAAATATATATAATGATAGAAATATAT
>VURO01028432.1:28325-47445 GCA_015108175.1 Pelvicachromis taeniatus | reverse complement strand
CGAGTTGGTCACTTTGAAAAGTCAGGCAGAAAAGCAGATACAGTTTTTTCCAAAAATTTACGAAGCGCTCAGAGACGGTAACGCTCGCATCGTATCAACTGGCTTGAAACATTGCACGGGCTTAAAGGCCGTTCAGTGAAGGGGAGTTTGTTAAAAAATGCCTGAGTGACATTGTTGAAATCTTTTATTTCCTGAAAACAACAAGCTAAAACGTATCAGACATCCAACTGTCCCGCCACACTGTTGAACACAGAATATCGGACATTAACACTGCTACTGAGTCACAGTTGCACTCTGACTTTCAAGCATGTGAGTATTTTAGTGTCGCATTGGATGAGAGCATGAAATACGAGACAAGCCTCAGTTGGCAATATTTGCACGGTCTGTGTCGAACACTGTGTGATCAAAGAAGAACTCCTTGATATTGTGTCATTAAAAGACAGAACCCGTGGCATAGATGTGAAAGAAACTATGATGGCTGCATTTGCGAAAGCAAATCTGCCCACAGCAAAACTAACTGCAATAGCCACGGATGGAGCGCCAGCTGTGATTGGATCTGTGAACGGGCTTGTGGGGCTGTGCAAAGCTGACCAAACATTTCCAGAGTTTTGGAATTTCCACTGCATCATCCACAGGGAGCAACTCGTGTCTAAATCATTGAATTTAGACAACGTAATGAAGCCTGTGATGGAAATCGTCAGCTACATCCACACACATGCGCTTAACCACAGGCAATTCAAGAATCTCATCGCTGAGCTGGACCAAGGGCTTCCAGGTGACCTGCCGCTGCACTGCACTGTGAGGTGGCTGTCAAAAGGCCAGGTACTCTCTCGCTTCTTTGAGCTTTTGGATGCTGTGAAAGTGTTAATGGAAGAGAAGGACAAGGACTAGCCCGAGCTCTTGGACCTCAACTGGATTATGGAATTAGCCTTTTTGGTCGACATGCTGTGTCACTTGGACAGACTGAACCTGACCCTGCAGGGTAAGTTAAAAATGCTGCCTGACCTGGTGCAAAGTGTGTTTGCATTTGTCAACAAACTGAAGCTATTCAAGGCGCATATTCAAAAGGGAGATTTAACGCATTTCCCCACTCTGTTAAAAGCCAGTGGGCAAGTCACCAGCACTGCCCTGAATAAGCAAAGAGCAAGATATGCAACACTGGTTGAAAACCTGCATGAAAGTTTTGTGAACCGGTTCCGTGATGTACAACTGAAAAGGTCACAAATTACGTTCCTCGTCGACCCATTTAATGCGGAGATGGACTGTTTGAAAGCCCCGCTAGTCACAGATGAGGCTGTGGCTGAGTTGGAGATGATCGATCTTTGTGAGGAGGACCAACTGAAACCTGCTTTAAGGGAAGGGACCATCGAGTTCTGGAAAAGTGTGTCAATGGAAAAAACACCCCAATGTCAAATGGGCTGCTCTTAAGATACTGTCAATGTTTGGGTCAACATACGTCTGCGAGTCTGTGTTTTCTACCCTGAAACACGTGAAATGAAAGCATCGATCTGTTTTGACTGATACCCATGTGAAAGAATTGCTTCGAGTGGCAACAACGGCATACGAGCCAGATTTGAAGAGGACTGTTCAAGGCAAGGAATGCCAGAAGTCCCATTAAGCAACATGCATATTAAAGGAAAAACACTATTATAAATTGTTATATTTTTGTTTGTGGACTTGGTTGAACTGAGAGTTTGTGTGTGTGTAAATGTGTGTGTGTAAATGTTCATTGTTGAAAATGACTGCCCTGTAGTTTTAGTACTGCAGGAGTCAATTTCTCTTATTATCATGTTGGTGTGTGACATTTACAATAAATCTGGCTGAGCAGAGGTGTGTGTGTGTGTGTGTGTGTGTGAGTGTGTGAGAGAGTGAGGGGGGTTCCCATGTATATGATGTGGCTCTTTGCGGTAACACAGTAGAAAATGTGGCTCCGGCTCTCTGACTGGTTGGCCACCCCTGGCCTATTGCTAATTCTAACAAGAGAATTCTACACAAGAGAATCCAACGCCACGGTTCAATATTTTAGCATCCCTTTTCAAGACAGATGCCAGCTTTTTACACAAGTATCGTCAAAGGTGCAATTCAAAACACACTCTTAAAACGTGGGGGTTATCCGATCCACAACCTCTCAGACCCAGCAAAGACACATTAGATGCTCAGCTGTGGCACAGAAACTAGGTTGACTGTTCAGCATGCTTGGATGAAGAAGGTTATTTTACAGGCAACCAGGCAGATAGTGGCTAGGACAAGCATCAAAAATCCTTTTAGAGTAATCTGTGGACTTCTCAGTGCTGGTATCCATAAAAGTGTAGTGTAAACATGACCTCAATGGCATCCACTTCCAAAGTCTTTCAGACAGTGAGCAGTTGCTGTCACGTCCATGTAAATATGTGTGCAGGCTGAATTCTTCTGAATGCGTCCAACTCTGTGCCATTTCCTTTAGAGTACAAGATTGCTCAGTCCTTTGGCTTGCTTTATGTTTATGGCAGCTGTAAAATCTACACTATGCAAAACCATACAGGAGCTGTATGTGTACTGACTTATCCAAATCAAATACATCTCCAATATCAGAAAACAGAAGATATCCTTAGAAAGCATCAACTTCTAGGTATCATATCACTTGTTTCATCTTTCTTACAATGTAATTATTTTTTAAACTGTTGGTAGGCTTGGCTGTCTTCTGCTAGCAGTTTGTAAAAATACATTATACTCACATCCCACCAGAAATGCTTAGTTATCAGCAGTGAAAATAGATTTTAAGTCAGCAGTTTAAAAATATATTGGTAGCTTGAACTTTAACATGATCGAAAGTTGCTAGTAGATTCTGGACCTTGGCGTTGGTTAGACGATTACCTCAGAGAATACCTTTCTCAGACAGCTGCATAGGTACAATGTAAAGTATTATTCACAACTGTCATCTGCACTATAAACACATCACAGCAATGGGAAGGAAAAGGGGGATGTTTTGGCAGTGTAAGTGGATTGTAAGAAGTCATTATTTTCTTATTACTGAGCAAGTATCTCCATGCCATCAGCTAGAGGTTGACACAAAAAAGAAAGGCCTAATTTGGCAGTGTTATGCATTAACCTGCCTACTTGAGTTAACTGCTCATTAAGTGAAGGTGCTGGAATGCCAGTCAAGTGTGTTCAGGCCCACTTTAAGTCGTGCTTTTAGGAGTAAGAGCATCAAGAGTTTTTTTTATGACTAAGTGTGAACTTGCATTGGATTATATATGTGACTACAAATGAATCTTCCTTCTGTGTGAGACACACTAAACGCCAGTGTCCTCTATGTGCAATGAGTTAATCCTTATATACAGTTCAGGTCAAATTGGACTGTTTTGGTATTTGACAGCAGTAAAAAAAACAAAACAAACCAAAAACATGTCACGGCTACGGCAGCAGACGTGTGGAGATATGAGTGAAGGACCCAAAATGCAGGCACTGGTGATGCGAGTGAGCTTTATTTACAAAGTTAGGATACAAGCAGAAATGGAGAAGGCATGGACAGAAACTAAGGAAAACCTAAACTGGGAAAACTAAGAAACAAGGAATCAGAACTAACAAACCTGAAGTGCGACGGGACTTTGAGCAGAGACAACACGGGGGATGACAAGCAGGGAGAAAAGCACAGCGGTAACACAGACGGACCAGTGACGAGCACAAGATGTCATGGTCCTGAGTCTGCGACTCAGCGTTTTGTGTTGGTTTGTGTTTATTTCTAAGTTTTGATTGTATTCCTAGCCCTCAGGTTCTGTGCCCTTCTTGTGTTCTTGATTATTATTTTGTTCTGCTCAGACCCCTAGCCCTTATGTTCTCTGTGTTCAGTTATCTCCACCGTTGTTTTCTGTATTTTTTGCTGTCTGTGTTTTGTTTTTTTTGCTGCGCCTTGGTTTGTTCTGTTTTTCTAGTGTGCTGTTTTGATTTATTATATCCCATGTTTGGACTATTGTGGTTTTGTGTTCTGTCTCTGTGTTGCTCTCCCCTGCCTGTGTTCCCTCTGTTGTCAGGTCCCTGTGTAAAGCCCGTGTCTCTGTGTCTGTATCTTCTCTGTGCGTTGGTGTTTCCTGTTTTATTTAGTCTCATGTCAGTGTTTTCAGGTTTGCTTTCCTGTGCTCGTCACCCCTGATGTCTCCCAGCTGTGTTCACCTCCTGCCTCTCGTTCCCTCTCGTTATGTCTTGTGTATTTTAGTCCTGTGCTTTCTGTGCTCCTGGCGCGTCGTTAACGGCACTTCCCTTGGTTTCGTCCCTCGTCTCGTGCTGTGTGTTTCCCTTGTGTCTCCCTGAGGAATATTATTTGAATGAATTACTTTGTTTTTTGCTTTTTTTCTTGTTCAGCTAATAAATGCTGTTTTTTGAGTGCAACTCCTGTTTCCATTAGTCTGCTTTGGGGTCCTTCTCCTGTCTGCACACAGCCAATCATGACACAAGAGAACACACACTATAGAAACACAAAGGGAGACGAGGAAACTTCACACGGGAGGGAGACACAGCTGAACCCAACGAGCATGACGAGATGGGGAGGTCAATACACTGATATCAGACACGGACCTTCAAAGTAAAACAGGAAATACACAGACAGAACTCAGAGACACCACACTGACAGAGAACAGAGGGAACACACATGCAGGGATGACTAGACACTAAACAGAAGGAGCGCACAACCAAAACCTAACAAATAGCAAATCTTAACAGAATACATAACCAGAATAAACAAGAACATAAGACAATTTTAATAAACACAAAACCTTGAGTCAACAGACTCAGGACCATGACTAAAAGCCTATATGTTGTTCTTTATCTCAAAATTTGATGACCTTCCCTAAGCTGTTCCAAGATGCTCAAAATAAAAATGTTTTAAAACTTTATATTGTTATACATTATACATTATTTTGTACATTGAGACTATTTGGGATCAGATTTTTGTAACTGTAACTGATTTTAGATCCAAATCGAGCAAAATTATTGTTTTTGGGAATCTTGAAACTGTTCATGCCATGCCTCTGTGTAATGTTGATGTAATAGTGGTTACAGAGGTCGCGGTGCATGTTGACTTGTTAATGAGAACTACCCAGGTTTCTGCAGAGACTGCTTCCTGCTGGTCTTTATAGGATCATGGAGAAATGCCAAAACAGTGTATACAGAGTGTACGAGTTTAATAATTAAGCAACATAGGAGTGATCATATATGGTATACATGTAGAACACAGGACAGAGGGTGTCTGGATACAGGCAGTGAGCAACATAGTGGTAGAGTGGTTCAAAAACAGATGACAGAAAGATCTAGAGAGGTGGTTGGTGAGTCCAGATCGGTCATAGATGAGAGGTAGATAAAGATCTTGGATTGTATAGAATGAAGTGTTGCAAAACATTGCTAACTCGGGAGACCAGTGAATATGGTTATGAGCTGTACAGAATAAAATGACACATAGCAGTACATCAGGAACATTCTTAGAACAAGGACACGCTAACCAGATAAAACCAAATCAATATGATGCATTTGTAATGCTATGCACAATGTAAATTGCCACACATCAAAAGCACGTGGATATGATTAGTGATTAGTGACTGAAGAATTTGATAAGCTCCTAGATTCAAATGGCTCTTAATCAACTTCAAATTTAAAGTGAAATTGTTCTAAAATGTAGCTGCTTCTTTTTCCTACTTTCACACAACTATTAGTCATTTTTCGTGTTAAATTAACTAACAATTTTGGCGCCAGTCTTTCAGCATTACAGTTTTTGGCATACTTGCCACTGAACACAGGCAGACTGTGAGTCTACAAATATCCAGTATTTTTTTTCTTTTTTAATCTTATCATCCATTGTTAATGCATTTAGCTTTAAAGTAAATCAAATAAGTCTTATTTACAACAGGTATTTTCATTTCCATTTGCAGGAATAGCACAGCTGTGACTAATAATATTAATGATGGCTCAGTATCATTTAAGGTATGCCAGGAAGCACTACCAGTGAGTCAATGTGCACAATGCAACACCTGACACTGGAAAACCAGAATGACTGGTTATTAATCTTATTAGTTACACCTGTGCTTGACAAGTTAGCATATCCTCTCTGGGAAAGTGCCTGAAACATGCATCATGAAATGTATGCCATGAAATATATCTTGTATCTAGAAGTAACCCCCTCTTAATACAATAATGTCTACAGTAGAGCTCTTTTGTGATTTGCTGGGCCTAAATTTGACGTGTCTTGCAAACGTAATATTCTAAGTGTTTCTTGTGTCCTTTATAGCTATATAATAGAATACATAATAAGATGTTTGTTATTGTTTTTAGTCACTGAAAGTTGAAATCTTAGTATTTTAGAGCATTGATAGTGTGAAATGATTTATATCATAATCATCTTCTTCTTTAAGCGGCTCCAAACTCCGTTTCACCCTTTAACTAGGCCTGATCCACCGGGCGATTAGAACTTAACTGTTCTAATCTTCTCTATTCTGGTCACTCCCAGTGAAAACCTCAACATCTTCAGCTCAGCCTTCTGTCATTTTGTTAATGCCACTATCTCCAAACCATACATCATAGCAGATCTCACTGCCATCTTGTATTTTTTCCCTTTCCCTGCTATGCTTGTCATTTCCACCTTCTCCACCCGTCCTACACTCAGTTCTCTGCCTCTTTTGTCCGCTGTCCATTGCTTTCGATTTAAACTCATCTACCTTCGACACCTCTACTCCTTGCATGTTCACCGTTTCATCCGTCTCCTCCTACTGTCTCACTCACACATGTATTCTATCAGTCTTCTACAGTCTTTTATTCCACTTCTCTCCTGAGCATACCTCCTCCTCTCCTGGCTCTCTTCCAACTGCTCCCTACTCTCACTGCAAGTCACAATGTTATCTGTGAATATCATAGTCCATGAAGACTCCCGCCTGAGCTCCACAGTTAGCCTGGGCATCATGTCTGCAAACAAGAAGGGAGTCAAAGCGGACTTTTAATGTAATCCCACCCTGACCTTGAATCCATCTGCCGCTCCCACTGCACACCTCACCACTCTGTTGCTAACCTCATGCATGTAATTTCTCACATAATGATGAAAAATATTGTGACTCCTTTTATTCCAAGGAATGGGAAATGCCTTTGGAAGTGTACGCAGTACGTTGTAATATCGTTATTGGATTTTATTCCGGACACACTACTCCTTTCACATTTTTATTCATGGCTCATCTGAACCCAGTTTGATAAATAGATAACTTGATCAAGAAGAATTGAAATAACATGACTCTATGAAATCCTCAAATCTCCATTTTATATTGTATTACCTATACACATCTGAGCAGTCAACCACTATGTGTGTAATCTCTGCACTTTGTTTTGTAAGACTAGGACTGAAATACGTAACTTAAATTTTGTATTGTATGTATTTTGTTTGTGAGGTCATTCAAAACTGAAAGACAAACAAACAGTCACTTAACACTGTAACATGGCGATTTAGGCATGGTAATGTGTGTGCTATGATCACTAACTGGTGTTTCTTTATTTACCTATGCAAACACAAGAGCTGTGTTTAGCAGTTAGCACACCCCTGTGCGCAATTAATGAAACAATTTGCATTTTAATAGGCAATTGAAATGTACTTAGTTAAGCAAAGAGCTGAAGGAAAACAGCTATTATCCATTCAACCCCTAATACTAAATCAACAAATTATAACAAAGAAAAGATTCATTCAGCTGAGGATGCAAGTGACATGTGTATAGCCATTTGTCATTATTGACTTCATCCCTCTCTGAGATTGGAGTGTATTCAATTATATGAGGTTGCAAGAAATGCATTTGAACTTTTCTTAATTATCTTGATTATTAGATCACATCTATTTTCTTTCTAATTTAAAGTAAGACACAGTATGTTCAGATTTACAAAAGCAGATGTCTGAAGAAGTGGACGTAGCATTGAAAGCGCCCGCAAGCAAGACAGCAATCATCCAGCTAACCAACTATGCATATCTGTAATTAATTTATTGACCAAAGTCTAGAGAGACCGAGAGATGGACAAAATGACAGACAAAATCAAGGTAAAGCCTTTTGACAACCTGTTTATGAGATGTCAGTTTGGATTTGGATCAAAGCTTGTAGGGCTTCTGCAAGGGCAAGTGTTGGCCAGTGTTTAGTGGCTCCTGCTGGTCGCATGCTGTCCTGGTGAAGAGGCTTGGGGGGGAAACAAAAGAAAAGAAAGGAAACCAAAAAACTTAGCAGAAACAAAGAAATAAAAGACTACGAGGGAGAGAATCTGACTGTGTTTGCCGATCACAAATTTGAACATGGGGTGTGTTTGAACAGCAAAGTGTTTATCTGTCTATCATTCGTCTTTCAGCTGTTAGATGTCACATGGTTAAAGTGTGATTGGAATACCAGATGTATCTTTATGTACATAATGGTCCTGTTTTGCTATTGGATACAGTAACAAGTAAAACATACAGTATCATATCAACAGTGGATTGGAATTGTTCAACAGTTTTTTCATTGTTTGACGAATAAATGGTGTTTTTTGTATCTATCTGAACCAACAGACTCATGCAATCTGCAGACAATCAGGATACCATCTGCAAACCACCACACCCCCACTTCTCTGTATAAGAAAATATGGTTATCTACAGGTAAAGCACAGAATGTAGTAACAATGTTGCAAGAGAGAAGCCTGCACTGCTAAGGCAGGGAAGCAGAATGGTTTCGCCTGACTGGTTCAAGGAAAAGAAAAGTTTGGACATCAAAGATAATGTGAAAAAAGATTAACCAAAAGTAGAAGACAGGGAAGGAAAAGGAGCACACACACACACACACACACACACACACACACACACAAAACACACACAAAAAAGAAAAAAAAATAAGAGCGAGAGAACAAGATTTTCCAGCATCAGTGCCAAGAACTGAAAGTAACAACATCCAGTGTTTTTAATGAAATGTAACCTTTTAGGTAGTAAATATGCCTAAAAGGCAATGACCACAACAATATAATAATAATAATAATAATAATAATAATAATAATAGCCCAATATGAACAAATTCAGGTAAAACATATTAACAACTTGTGAATCATGCACAAATTTATGTATACTCTATGCTAGCAAATGAGGCCCATTGAGTGCACTGAAAACAATGGAGCCCAGTTCTGTGTATGTGTACACATAGTTGTTCTGATAAAGTCTATGGCTGCATCTACAGGTTGTATGTGTGGTTTATCCACAAACTGTTAGCAATGTGCCCCCACAAACTGTAGTAAGACACATTCATAGACTGTGCAGCTTTTCTACAAGCTTGGTTAGGTTAGCTGACAACTTAGCGCTTGACCCTTTTAACCCTTACATGGTCACTTCTGGTTCACACAACAACATACAGTAGCTGTGGTGAAAACTTTAACAACACTTCACACACATGGGTACATCACAGTTGTTATGCCCACATTTTATACAGTTAATACAGTTTTATACAGTTTTCTTAGCGCTCACATTTCTGCAGTCACGTTTGCCTCTATGCAAATCAGCTGTGACAGCAGCTACCCGTATGGGCGATCACAGGGCTCCACAGATAAAATGTAAGCTGTAAACCTACGATTATGAAGGCCTTTTAAAACACATAAAGAAATACATTTTGCCTCTGTTTTATCTGAACAATGCACTGTATGACAAAACTAGTTTTACAGTTTGGGTACTGAAGCCAGAAGTCATGAGCAACAGCACCAAATGTTCTGTTGCTGTCAGGACAGATTAATCCCATTTAAAAAACAGCTTTCACTCATAATTCCCTGGAAGAAAATTCTCTCGACGGTCCTTTTCATCCTCATGACTCTCGTGTGACTCAGAAGCTTTCCAAGGGGACGATGACGGCACACATGAATATTCTAGTGTTTCGTCTACGCCGTTCTTGTATTGTGTTTGTCTCTGTACCTCGTTCTTTCTCTCTTTCATTTCCCTTTCCTCTCTCCTCTGTTTCTTCCTTTTTCTAGTTACAAATGCTAAGTCAGCTGGATTATTTGCACAGCCCTTTTAAACGAAAGCCTGTTTCATTCCTTGTGACACGTCATTTGTTTTGTTTTTGTGGGGCTGCACAAATGCTGATGCTCTACTTCTGGGCCCAACCATCCCAAGCTGTAGTATTCCAAAGAGCCTGTTCATAATGCCCAGTTTGTAGACTTAATTAAGGTTTTCATTAATTCTCCATTTAGGTCATGTGTAAGTTAAAGCAATGCGCAGATAGAGCTCTGCCTAGAGGCCTACAGGCCAACATACTCAGCCTACATACATACATATTCACATATGGTGAAATCTTGTCTAATCTGTTTCTTTTTAAAATATATTAAGGAATTCACATGAAACACTCCGATTAATGTTGGCCTTGTCTCTGTTCTGTGTGTTCGGGGAGGGGGCTTCAGCTGAAATAAAAGAAGAATGTTGTGATTTGCCATAAATAAAGAGAACACCTGCACAAGCAGCTAGTCTTGAGTAGGATAGTCAATCGAGTTTCACCTGTCCCATCTCATCCATAATTCCCAAACTGATAGCAACAACTGTAGCAGACTGCAAAGGCTATCTGGGCTACTTCATCAGTCCTTGAGATGTTTGGTATTCACACGGTTCAGAGCATTCCCTTAGGCTGTTTTTGGAACTCAAATTAACGCCCCAAAATTCTGCTTTCCGTTCTGTCCTCCCACAAGTAGGACAGAGGTTGCATATGACTACAGAACCGCTTTTCTGGAGCTTGTTGGGATTCTGAATTTTGCTCATGGACACTTCAGTAGAGCAGAGGACTGTTGCTACAGGATCACCGGGAATTTTGCTCAATAGTTTCCCTTTCCCCCCCTTCAGTATAAAATGACTGGCACTGTCTATGTCAAAAGTGACTTGTTTTGTGGAAAGCAAACTGAGTGTTAGTCTGGATTTTATGGAAAATACCATTCATAGTGTGTTAAATAAATAGCATTGAGAATTATAAATAGATATTTAGTGACAGTCTTGACAGGTTGATAGCAGTGAGTAGTAATTTAATTGCAAAGTTGTCTGAAAGCCTTGTGCTGCTGTTTTCTATGTCATCAGGTTATTTCAGTTATTTTCTGTTTGCTACTTTGAAAAAAATCTCTACCCTCATCTTTAATGGGCCTAAAACGTTTCACTGCACCTGGTTTAAGATACAGTGCTGTAAAAAAAGTATTTGTTCTCGTCATTTTCCTCCCATTTCAGACATTAAATAGGTTGATGCACATATTTTTTTTTTTAATTATCCAAACCTATCTGGCGCTATATGAACCTACTGGTTGTGTCACCAGTGGCAGCAAGAAGCATTTGCGATAACTGGCAATGAGTCTTTCACAATACTGTGGAGAAATTTTGTCCCACTCTTCTTTGCAGAATTGCTTTAGTTCAGCCATACTGGAGGGTTTTCGAGCATGAATGGCCTAAGCAAGGACATGCTATCTCAATCGCATTTCTATGTGAAAAACTTACTTTTGCACTTCACTGTACTGTCCTAGTGCTTGTCAGAGTTATTAAAGTAGACCCCTTCTGGAAAATAAAGAGTTATGCCATCATGTTATCTCAATAGAAGTAACTTTTGTTGTTGTGACGTTATGTAGTGTCAGAATAAGTTGCCAAGATTTGAGAAAGTATAACATTTAAGGCCCAAAGTCAAGCTGAGCAATGAGCGTTTGCTGTTTTTACAAACACCCCACGCTGTTTATATGAGATAGTAGATGTGACACTAAATCATTCCCATATTGACTGTCCTAATTTTGCAAAGTCATTTAGCTGCATTTGAGCAAAATCAAATATATTACTCTAAAATTTCATAATTAAAGAAAAAAAAAAGAGAGAGCAACACAAAGGGTACTATAAACTGCTTGTAGCAGAACCATCAGTTATTGGGAATGTTTCCCTGAGTAATTCCATTAACACTTATCTCTGGTTTGATTCATTGTGTGTCATTTGGAGACATTTCATCACGCTTTTCTTTGATATCACCAAGGTTGGCTCTGGAGTAAAATAACACTGGATGGCTGAGATCCACAGCTATAAATCTATCCCTAATTCTCTTCCTCTCTCACTCCGGTTGTCTTCCTGCGCAGCTGAGATGATAGTTGACAATTTAATTGAAGAATTGCTAAGGGAAGAGAATATGAATTAGATTTGCCTGCTTTTGTGCTTTGTTTTTCCACTAAATGTCGTATGCACACCCCCAGACAACCTTTGTGTTTCGTGGACCTCTGATCGGATGACTATCAGATTGTCCTTTTAGAGTCCCACCTACACGCAAGCGGGGAATTGGTAGTGACAAGTTATCAGGCGTCAAATGATGTCTGTAATAGTGGATTAGCCATTGACATGGCCTTTCATGAACAGCCGAGAGGGGACTGACATTGTATTTAATGAAAGATTCTATCTGCTTCTGCTGTGACTTACTCTGACGTAATGCTGACTTTAAGAGGTGGCCATTAAGCTGTCATAAATATCTTATTACTGCTTGTCATTTTCTATTTTGATGGGCAAGGTTCATCAAAGGTGTTTCATAGACTTCATCTGACCAGTTTCATGTTACAGTAATCCTAACACTATACATTTTTTATTTTATTTTATGCCAATTTGAAAAAAAAAAAGGCTGATTAAAATGCTTTCATATCAAGCACATGCAGAAACACCAGAATGCTGTCCAAACAACTACGTTACAGTTGTTATGGCTGAGATTTTTATTTATTTATTTATTTATTTTTTGTCAACAGCATTCAGCACCCATTTTACGGTCCACCTTCTGCAGTGCAATAGCCTGTAATTTAGGAGAGGCAGTAGCCGACAGCAAGGGCTTCTGCAGACCATTAAAGTATTTATTCAAGATGGAAGAAAAACATCTGCAAAAATGAGACAAAAAATGACTGAAGGCAAAGTCATTCTGTGCTCAACGAAATCAAGGACAAACCTCATGAAGAAGAGAATATGGTCACATTATATTTAACATTGCTCCTTCACTGCTAGGCAGCATTAAGTTTTAATACCATGCCGAAAGGAATGATTTGACATTTTTAAAAATCCACATGTTCGCTTTTTTTTTTTTTTTGCAACTGTAAGGAAACCTTGTAGTGAAATGACCAAATGTAGTCGTTGTTGGCAGATGTAATGTGACCTGAAGCTTCAGTCAGCTTACAGTTTTGATATATTGTTTTTCTATATTCACTTGCAGCTTGGAGTAGTCATTTGAGTGACCTTAGAAAAAAAAAATGAAAACTGTATTGTTTGCAGTTCATATCATGCAAAGATCCATTTCAAGCGTAGCTAGCAAATCTCTCCACAAGTACTAAAGGCAATTCAGTCAGGACTTACCTAGCAAAATCAATGCACATTAATGCTAACAGCTCTCATATTTTAACTACTTTAAAGTAAAATAATATAATAAAAATAAATATGCAGCAGTGCTTTTACTGCAGAAGGGACAGCAAA
The DNA here is from genome assembly GCA_015108175.1 of Pelvicachromis taeniatus. Classification (NCBI taxonomy): domain Eukaryota; kingdom Metazoa; phylum Chordata; class Actinopteri; order Cichliformes; family Cichlidae; genus Pelvicachromis; species Pelvicachromis taeniatus. Next base: position 34,007 of record VURO01028432.1, on the reverse strand, counting down.
TATTTAAGAGCGCAGGCTCAGCTGTTTTTAACATGGTCTGGACAAGCAATGTTCATCTGTAGAAAGTGTAAAAGCCTTTTGTTGTAGCTATCCTGAGTTACTCTGGTGTGTGTTTAGATTTGAATATGAGCTTCGGATTTATGTGATTCGTTGTTTTTCATTTCATTCAGACATTTTCAATCACGTGTTGCTGTGACCCCTTTTGAACTTTCTCTGTCTAATCTCTTGAAACATTTCAGCTTCAACTACTGTGGGGAGATTATCTAAAAAGCATCTTTATGCCAGGTCTGAATGTAGCAGTCAATAGCATTATTCATATGTGTACCTATAGGTTGTACATTAATATTTATTAACATTATGTTATTTAATGCGTAAAAATATATGCAGTCAGTAGGGGTGTATTAAGTGATTTAGTTTACAATAAAAACCTGTATCAACTGTAAACTTCAAAATATTATTTTTGTGAAAAACAGCAGGAAGAAAAGTTCTTGTAATGCATTATAATGCAAAATTAACTCCTGAATGGCAGGCCTGCTTTCGTCAGTAACTCACATAAAGCTACAAACAAAAAGCTAGCAGGTATACACATGTTTTCCTTAGCCCATTTTATTCCAATATCCACTGTTCCCCTGAATGCAATTTACAGATGGCATGCTCATCGTTGTCTAGGGAAGATTCCAGTTGACACCAGATATTGTGCTTAGGTTGCAAAGGGACAGAGCTTGACATTTTATTTTCCTTATACAATCCCCCCCTGCCAGAAGACAGCTTGACTGAAAAACTGTCTCTGTAGGCATCCAGGTCCTCTATGAACATTTTTCTTTTCATTTATTACTTCTTTCTTTCTTTCTTTCTTTCTTTCTTTCTTTCTTTCTTTCTTTCTTTCTTTCTTTCTTTCTTTCTTTCTTTCTTTCTTTCTGTCTTTCTTTCTTATAAAGGTTGTAGGAACATTCCTAATCATTGCTGGCAAAGAACTTCAATTACCTGTAGACTCTGACTTGTGAAGGCCGTGCACAAATTTCTTGATGTCTGAAATGTATGGGGAGCAGATCATCTAACATGGAGGTGGCACAACATCATTAAGTAGTTACTCTCACAGCAAAGGGGATCTGAGTTTAATGTACTTTCATTCAGCTTGTTACCCTAGATACATAGTAATTATTGCCAAATATTCTACACAAAACAGTTGAAGCAATAATACGAGTCACATTGCACACTTAATTGCACTTACATTACGCACCAGGAAGTCCTCGTCTCTGTGGTAATTAAATGCAATGTCACATCTCACAGTGATATCATAAGTCTAAGTGGCAACATTGACATTCTGCATTCAACTATATTACAAATGATACATACCTCTCTCACACACACACACACACACACACATGCTTCACCGTGTTCTTCCTGGTTCTTCCTGCTCTTTTTGAGGCATACTCATGAGCCTGTTTTCCAGTATGTGATAGAAATATGCCAACATTTGACAGCATCACTTTCTCTGGGACCTAATCCCTGCCTCGCTGAAAGCTGTTTATATAATTACCCATTCTCTCTAAAAGATGGGATGAGGGAGCCCTGTGCCTATGTGTATGAAAGAGGGGTAGAGTCTATGTGCATGTGAGAGAGTGAATGAGAGACAGGGGGGTGACTTGGCTTAAACAGAGGAGTTAAATATATGGAATCAAACAAATAGACAGTCAGCATTGGGACTAAAGTTAATGGTATTTTGTACCACTGGGTATCTCAGATTGCAGCGAGAGTAAAAAAGGAAAAGAAAACAAAGCCATTACTGCTGAACATAATTTAATAATGTAGTATAATAAATATTTGAGGAGACTTATTCTGTCACCATTCAAACTGTGTAGGGAACATCATTACGCTATCAGTGATGAATATGCTTTAGTGAATAGATGGGAAAATGATGATTGAAATTCATGTTAAATCCCAAAATGCAATTTCAGAAACTATCTGGTGGAAAATCTACTGCGTGATATATAAATCAATAGTCACATTAAGCAAACATTTTTACTATGATTTACAATTTTAGATGTTCCCTGCTGTGGCTCAAAATAGCACCACCTTCATTTTTTTTGGAATATAAATGTTTATTCAAGATATGCATCTGTGCTTTGACCTTAAATTGGATTTGTTGCTCATGGATTATTATATTTTATTTAATACGTTCTGTGAAAACGTTGCATGGGTGTTTCTGGAGGGCTCAGTTTGTAAGGAGGAACCTGATAACAAGGACATTGTGCACCTTTTTGGTAAAAGTAGAAAGATGTGCTCATAGTGTCTCTCTTAGTTAATGGTAAATCTTGACATTTGTATGATGACAAAACATTTCTTCAAATACATTTGTAGAATTCATCATCTAGCAATCATTTAAAACAAACTGAATATTTTAGATCTCAGTACTATAAATCCCAGTGTCACTAAAAATGAATACTACTCTAACAGCATGATATTAGACTATGCATTATTCTGCTGCTGTAAAGGATACAGAACGACTGTGGAGCAGCGGTTCACCCTAGCAATGCTGCTGTAGATATGTAAAGTAACATTTCGGCAGGTTGCACCAGATCAAATCGGCACGTCAAATTTTGACTTGTTCACGATAACTGGATCATAAAAAAGAAAGCATCTCAAAAACTAACAGTGCTGGCAACACACCATGATCATGGCAGCGTGCTAAAAATCACACTGTTCAGACTGATGACAATAGAGACCCTCAGTAGCTATGAGATGTCAGAAAACTGCCAGCATGGCCTTTTCCCTACTGCTATCCTATCCAATTGTGTTTTCTGGTAATAATAATTAGGCCTCATAAACAGACCTTAAAATTGCTTTTGCTTCGCTTCAGAATACCTTGTTGCTCCTCTGCGCCTTAGAACACGATCTCTTTTTTTTGTTGGTCTGGTTGCGTGTTAGTTCTGCCCACCTTCATGGACTGCTATCCCCACTACTTATTGCAGCTGTGTGCCTTCATACATTGTCAAAAATATGTGGTCCATGTGCACTCTTGTTTGTCTTTGTGCAGTTTGAGTCAGAGTCATGAAGTCGGGAACTTCATTTCTTCTTTAAACTGTCCTCTGCAGACAGTCTGTGTTTCACGTCATGCTTTTTCTGTGATATATTTATTTCCTACACTTCTTCCTATTCATGAACCCTGCTGTCACCTCCCAAAGCCAACTTTTCAATCAGCCTACCTACATATAGCATAATTACTGTCTATCACACAAGCATGTCTACGTGGGTTGCATACCCAAAATTCTTCACTCCGTGTAGCCAAATACCCACACAAATGTTGTACCACGAATTCAGCTTAAGAAGGAGTTTTTTCATAAATTCAAGGCATTCCATGACAATGAAGAACATCGTCCATATTTGAAAACAGAGTTAAACAGCAATAACATCTAACATGAGCGGAGAAGTGGCAATACTACAAATAATGACAACTATCCACCGTGTAGAGGTCACAGAATACAATATGAAAATATACACACTTCAAGCCGATGCGGATTTTGTTGAAGCAAAACGGATCTGTATTCGACTGCAAACGCGATCTTTCTGTGAAGCAAAGCAAATGTCAGGATCACACAAAATAAAACACTGATCGCATGAGGTGTTGATATGGACCTAATCAAAGTGACTGAAAGTGGCCAAGCACACAAACATGGTCCTTTGATCTAAGGCAGGCTTTCTTTCTGCCCCTACTATTGAGATTAAGGAAAATTAGATTGCTTTCATGCCTTTGCAAATATCTTCATGTTAGGAATTAATTTTCCCTTGGCCCAAGATGCAATGAATAATAAATTGGCTGAAAAGTTCCCCATCTGTGAAGAAGGGTAGGAGCATGAATCTCTTGAGGGGAAACTTTAAGACTATAAACTCTTTCTGACTGGATATCTAAAAACTGTTTATTTCAGAATATTCAAACTTCTAGACTGACTAGTGCTGCTATTACCTGTTGGAAGTATCAGCAAAGGAACATTGCATGACCCACTTTCAAGACATCGCCTATTCTGGTCGACATAATGCTTGCACATAGTAGTTGAAGCAGAAAGCCTTGTGGAAAAATTACTTTGTAAATATGCTCTTAATTGTATTTTTTTTTCCTCAGGATGATGCAAATTATCCAGTGAATCACTGATCCTATATGCAGGCTGGATTACACAGGCCTTTGTTAGCTTGTTAAGTGGGCCTGGTGGTCAAAATGGATTTCACATTTTAATGGGCTTATAGAACCACTGGGCAGTTTGTTTTCCCACTGTAACCCACCCGTTGTATGTGCTAACTGGGATGCTTCTTAACGCAGTGCTTTTTTACGATGGGGTGTGTAATTACTGTTAATTTGCCCCAAATAAGAGTGAACTCTTGTGTTTGTTGCACTCCCTTCCTAATAGACTCTATTCCAGAACAATGAAAGAGTCCGACTACTGTGAAACAGCAGAGGATGGGGTGGATAGCATGGTATATAACAGAAACCACGAAGATAACGCTGAAATATTACTGTTATGGAACTTCATCTAGCATTTAGTTCTGCACTGTCAATAATGATGACATAAAAATTACAGATGCCTTTGTTACCTCTACCAACAGAGCTTCTCATACAGCGGCTTGCCGAGCTTTAAATGGCAGACCATTGATTTTCCATTGTGTACAGATGGAGACGACAGTCAGCCAAGTAAACAAACGCACAGCCATGCCAGCAACTATGGGAAATACCAGTTTTCGTTCGTTCTTGTTTTCTTTTCCTTTCCTTTTCTTCTTGAAGCAGACAAATTGTCTAAATATTAGTCAATATTACCTGTTACTCTATGCATTTTCTCCTTTCTCTGCTTTCTCTGGCACAAAACCTTTCAAATGTAAGAAGGTTTGCAATGTCAGCACATTGAGCTAAACTGTTAATAATATGTTTTTTTTTCTTTCTCTAAGAGCAACCCCTCATGTTACTCGTTTGCTTTGTTATCACATATTCACCTTCAGCTGAATATGTGTCTGGCGCACGTTCGCAACAAGAGTCACCCCATGCTTGGGTCCGTCTGTTATGTGGATTTTGTATGGCATTCACAACATCAGTGTCTTAATGTGTTTAAGCAGTATTTAAACAACACAAACAAACTACCTGAGTCATAAGCATCAGTTCATAATCATTATATTTCCTTTCAGAATTTCAAATGTTTTAACATATTAGATGTATACTAGAAAACATGTCGGGTGGGGATGGAGTCTTAATGGGGGATTGTACTGTCACACATATTCATGTTGGAAACTCATCTGTATATGTGTGTCTTTTGCAAATAAGAAATGTTTGGTTCATTTTGTGCCTTATTGATAAACTACAAGTCTCAAGTAAACCATCTGAAATTGATTTCATAAGGATGACTTCTAACTTTGGACATTTCGAAGAGAAATACAAAGCAGAGTTTCTATAAATTTGATCTTCAGCGAGTGTAATCTCAGTTTGTGTGTCACTGCACTGCAGGGTGTGACTTGACAGAGAGGAACATCTGTGGCTTCCATCGGTGCTCCTGACATGACTTTGTGTCTGTGTGGTTTAATCATTGAAATCTCCTACCCCCCCCCCCCCCCCCCCCCCCCCCCCCCCCCCCCCCCCCCCCCCCCCCCCCCCCCCAAACACCCCCCCCCCCCCCCCCGCCCCCCCCCCCACCCTCCCCCGCC
>VURO01028432.1:0-22554 GCA_015108175.1 Pelvicachromis taeniatus | reverse complement strand
TGGGGAAAGGGGGGGGGGGGGGAAAAAAGGGGGAGAGGGGGGGGGGGGGGGGCATATATAGATAAGACCCAAAAGGGGCATGATTGGCAGAAATTCAGATAATTTGTCTTCAAGAATTATAGCATAAGGAACATATTCATAAACATAACCTTAGTTGTTTGTATTTTTTAAAGTTTGCATTAGAGCCCCTTTCAAAAGACTCAGTCTTTGCTTAAATGAGGATATAGCTTATTAGGAAAGAAATGTAGGTATAAAATGAAATTGAAATATAAGTGGCTCCAGCTTCACTACCTATTATTTCTAAATGTTCTTGGATTTTTGATCATTTTTAATTCCATAAATAAGAAAACAGTTTTTCACATGTAAATGCAATGAATTCAGACGCATCTATTCATCTGAACAAGCTATAGTATGGTGGACAAAAGTTTAGGTTTGAGAATTTGGCGCTAAAATGTCTATGATTACAAGGAAAGAGCTGACTGAGTTTAAACACTCATTCTATTAGACAATACAGGGACACCAATTTAAAAGGTAGCATATTAACTATATGTTGTAATGTAAGTGTGCTTTTCAGCAGACTTAATACAAAAAAAGTGATAACATTCTCTTTAAACTCAATAAAGTTATTGATTTCATTCAATTCTGTCCCACTCAATAGTAATATGATCTGGCAACTGGGCAGAGGTTAGTCAGGACTGCAATATTGCCTGCTTCTCCTGGCTGGAGAGTATTTAGTCAGATCTTAGAACATTTGTTTCTTCATCGTCAGTCAACAACTACTGGCTATCTGGTAAGCTTACTTCTTACCTCTCTATCGTGTTGTGTGTGTCACTACATGTCTCTGGGCTAGCTGAGTGTGGATGTTAGGAAGGTGCAGGACAAGTTGTCTCCCTCTGGTGGGATTCCAAAAGGGGCAATGTAAGCCAAGAAAATGAGTACTCTTCAAAACGTGAACAATTAAAAAAATTAACCAAACAATTACGCTTTGAATCCCAATGTGTTATACACATAAAATAAACAAAACTGAAATAAAATATGGTGCTCTGTTTCTACAGGGCTACATAAAGCTCTTTCTTGTTAAAATTACCTGAATTTTAATACAGGATTTAAAAACAGTTCAGCCAATTTAATGATAATTAAAATGTAGGTAAAAACACACATTGATTGATGAACATCTTAGTCCAAAAAAACATGGCTCGACAATAAAAGCTGCCCCTCTTCCTTTTATGTCATAGAACCTCTCTGTTAATCACAATTGGACAGTCCATTTTTTGTTTTCTCTGAATAAGAGACTGGAGCTGCTGATCACAGGCTTCCCAGTGTCACATGTGATACTCACCGTGCCAGCACATTTCTATCAGCAGCATCAAGCCCAAACCATCATGCTAATAGAAACACACCCCAGCGTTATGCTTGTCTGATGAGAGAGCAGTATATGTTAACTGATTAATAACCTGTTATGCAGAGCTGTGTGAGATAATAAGGGGCTTATTTCCCCTGACTGGCATTTATCCCACCATTTTTCTAATGACCACCAACACCATTACATCCACCAGCATCCATTGTGATTTCAGCTTAACCCCAAGTTTTACACCCAAATTTGGGTCGGTACACTGAACTTCTCTGAAAGTCAGAGATGAATCAAGCATAACATCCAACCACTAAAACAAATTAACCATTAATTAACCATTACAGAAACATAGAAAATTATTATGACAATTTCCAGTACTGGTAATTTAAACCAGTTATCAAATAAAACTTTCATTGGTGGCCTAATAAATTTGTTTTGCACTGTATATGAATGTAAACATATTTTGCTGGGAGATGTATCAGACACTATTCAGTTTTATTTATATTGTTCTTGGTTGGAAGTAATAGGAACATTATAAAGTGCGATGGAGCGTTTTGGTGGTGGAATGATTAGCACTTCTTGCCTTACAGCAAGACAGTTCCTTGTTTGAAGGTTTCAGTATATTGAGTGTATTTCAACTTTCATACTCTTTATATGAAGAGCATTAAAAGTAGGGCTGGGTATCGTCACTGATTTCTAGAATCAATTCGATTCTGATTCACAAAGTCCCGATTTGATTCTATCCACGATTCGATTTCAATCGGAGAAATTTTGCCTCAGACAGAAAAATTATAATTCTGATCATTTATCAGTACATATCCATATTTTTATATCTATAAAAAGAAAGCTGATGCTTGTGAGACTTTATCAGAGGTGTAGGCATCACAGCAGATGCCTTTGTGTCAAAGTAACTGAGGAAAAAACACAGGAAAAACATGAAGCAGATTTTCTTGGCTTGGCTTTTTATAGCAGATAAACCTCTTTAAAATATTCTGCAGTAGAACAAAAACAAAAGAAAACGATGAATCAACATATGGACATTATGCTGCTGAAGTGAAGCAGAGCAAAGTTACAGAGGTTTTATGCGTTTTTTGCAATTTCACATACATTTTGAAAAGTTTAAATTTCTTCACTGGTGGGTAATAAGCAAGCAAATAATGCAGAATGTAGATGAATGCAGATGTACTGACAATTTTTTAAATTGTAGTCTTTAATTGCTACTCATTTAGCATTTTTTGACAACATAACAAATGGCTGCCTTCCTCAATTTACAAATGTTTTATGTGCTGAACCTTAGATGAGTCTAAAATAATTTAATTCACAATAATGAGATTCTGCTAATGATGTGGGATGATTTTGGTTCAGTCAGTGGGAATAAAGTTGTAGATATATTTGCTTTTATTTCCGTAGATAAAAAATAGTATGGCTACAAAAGACAATTTGACAGAAATGAACTGTCCTATTGTAAAGTACAATATAAAAGTATTGTTACAACATGAGCATTGGTAGCCACTAAGATGAAAACAAGTTTTCACTCAAATTTAAGGCAAGCTTCCTGTGTTCACTTGCACTGAATGCTGTCTGAACACAGTAATCAGTACAACACCCAACTACAATACTGGTTGTGGCATACGTGTAATTATTTGACACATTCAACCCAAAGACACCAATAAAATATTTTTCAGTGTCACACTTTTGAGCCAAAGAAGATTGTCACAATATTTATTACAAGTAGCTATATTACAAAAGTACAGCTGACGTGCTTATATGTTCAGATTTAGTGGTTTATGTTTTCACAAACATTCATTTAAAAAAAAAAAGATTTTCATTGTAGCAGTTTCATTTGTCTGCAAATATACTGTAGCACACTTCTGCTTAATGGAAACTGGGATCATTCTAACACACAGTTCAATCATACTGTCCTTGCTCTTTGGATGTTTACATGTCTTCGCTCTAGCTCCATGAAAGGTACTTTACTTTATTTTGAAGAGTGATAACCCTCTGGGATGTTTGGAGAAAAAGACTCATCCATTCAGGCTTCTCCTCATTATAATCTGCCTTCAAGGACTAAAAGTCTCACTGTGTTTGATGAGCATTTGGGTAATACACCTTTTACCTTTTTTTTTCTTTTTTTTTTGGAAGGCTGCAGCATATGCAATATACCTTTACGGCAAAATGAGAAAATAAATCAAAATTTAATGTTGCTGTTATTATATTTTTGACACCAGCTTCGTAGTTGAGAGAGATACTTTGCTAACAACACTGTACATTAAAGATGGGTGTAACTACACTGATGACCTCATTATCACCATCTTGGTTTTTTTTAAACCATATCTCACGCACAAAGAGGGAATCTGAGTAAAAACTAGTGAACACTGCATGCTTGCAAGGTAGAAACTTGTCAATCACAAAGCAGCAATGCCATTAATTTGTCTTCTACTCTAAGTGGGCCAATGATATGGAGATTGAACAACATCCTGTATTTAAAAAATACATTAATCTAACAATTAAGTCTATAATCCTATTTATTTGGTAGTAAATCATGTGAGAAGTAGGGTTATTTTCTCGTATACTTCTATAAAATAAGGAGATGTCTTTGCTGTTAGTAAATAGGAAGAACACAAGCTTAAGACAGTTTTGCAATTTCTTAATTTTTTTAGACTCAGAGGTCCAACTTTTATTTACAGTCTGTGTTTGCAACATGATTGTGTATGATTTTTTTTTTTTTTACCAATTCTAAATTTGAACAAGATATTTTATTTCAAATTAAAATTATTGCTAAGTGGTATTTCAAAATTAAAATGACGAGTATACCATTGATTGGAAGACCATCCATTCTCTTCCACTTATCCTTATCAGTGTTGCAGGAGGGAGCTGGAGCCTATTCCAGTTACCCCGCGAGAGGCGGGGTACACCCTGCACAAGTCGCCAGCCTGACACAGGGCTAGCACAACTATGAGCAATTTAGCATTTAGCAATTAACCTAGCCCCATGGAGGAGAGAAACACACCGAAAGGCACTGGCCAGGTGGTGGGATCAAACTCAGGCCCTTCTTGCTATGAGGTAATAGTGTTTATCACCACACCACTGTGCTGCCTAAGTGAAAGTGGAAGACCTATACATTCACAGACCTATCACTTTTATTGTGCTGGTGGGCATTTAAAGATTACCCCTCACATGCTATATAAATTCCACTTAATGTATAGCAACACAGATGGTGCCAAAGAGGGTCCAAAGGCTACATTTTAAATTTAGCGCTAGCAGAGTGTGATACCATCTTCAGTAGTTCAGTGAATTTATTCAGATTGCAGTTATTATTGAATGAAATAGTTGGATAGTTGAATTCATGCCTTTAGGGATTTTCTCACACTACTTTTATGTATGAGCAGCGACTGCTAAAAATGGACTGATATAAGTAAAGATAAGAAACAAATTATTGAACTATCAGTGTTAAGACAAATGGCCAAAAACACTGAAAGTCTTGCCTTCTATTCAATCTCAGTGCATTTACGTTGGTATAAAAATCACAGACTTAGACAGGTTTTACTTCTTTTTCCAGCCAGTATATGTCAGCATGAGTTAGTATTCATATTATGGATACAGTGTATATAGTATATTTAAAAATATCCGTAATGTCTGAAGTTTATGGGTATTCCACTTCAGTCGAGATTAGAATATGTATTTTGCACCTGTATTTTGTTCAGCATGTCTTTATATGCAGAAATCTTCATCCCAGGAGCTCATCCTGCAGTAGAGTGCTTACCCCAGCAATCACATTAGTGTGCTAGGAGACAGAAAATCCACAAGAGAAGGCATGAGGTGTAAATGAAGGTTAGTATCATGCTTTACAGGCCAACATGTAAACGTCAAATAGCTTTCATGACAGAAGAAAAATAAGGTTGGGGCATTTGGTGCATTTCCGATGGGTGAATCAAACTGAGGCTATTTTATTTCAATGTTATTGTGTAGATGCATGAATTACTTTGTAGAAGCTGAGTGCTTCACAAAAATACAACAACAACTTTTAAATTTCAATTACCATGGTTGTTTACAGGCAAGTGCTTTGGACTTGCACTGAGTCACATGAGTTTTGGGGTTGGTGCAGACGATACGCTGCTCCTGTTCTTAATAGATCTGCTTTCGACTAAATGGAAATTCATCAATAGACTGTTAAAGACAATTAAACCTGTTATACTTTGCAACTAGACTTAGGCATAATTTATTGATGAGGCAATCTGGCAGAGACTGGGTGTGAGGGTCTGACTTTAAATACTCTACCTGTTTGATTAGAAGGCGCATACGTAAATATGTGCCAGCCAAGCACTGGGCAGAAATTTTGAGTAGCTATGGCCGTGTATAGTTCAGTTCTAGTGAGAGAGCGAGAGCGAAAAAGGAAAGGACACTCAAGCTGGCACTGAAGGCATAATGACAGTACCACACCTTTCCCTTTGGAATACTCCAGGGAGCTGATTCATGCACTCAGACTTCAAGTTGAATCCTTTAAAGAAAAATTTTCTGATCATTAATTTTAGCGGCATTACTTTGAGACCTTTCATGTCTTTGCTATCACTGAAGTGCAGTATAGAAAAAATACACTCCTGTCATTTGTTTGTGCTGTATTTGTATATCTTTTGTTAGGTTTCATACCAATATTGGTCAGTAGTGCCCATTTGCAATACATATGTATTGTAAGGACACGCTGTTGCTTTCAGAATCAAACAAATAGTTGTTATTTTTCCTTACTTTCCTCATAACAATCACTGTATATCCTCCCAGTCCCTGTAATTGTAGCTCCTCATAATCCTGAATGGCACGTTCACTGTGGAAAGCAAAAACGTCAATTTTCCATACCTCAAGCACCGAAATACATAACATTACTCAAACACGAGTGCCACCAAGTTGCTGTGTACCCCCCACTGCAAAAAGAGAACTTAATTAAGTGCTTAAATATTCAATCACCCCTCTCATTACTTAAACTAAGAGCCTCGCTGTTTGGATTTGACAAAGAGCCAGGGCACACAGTGCATGCCTGGTAGTCAAAGATAGTAGTGAGTTGCTACCATTCACCCGAGACCCTGGGTTTTTCCAGAGAACAGGAGGCATAACACCAGAGCAATTGGGAGCTCCTGCTATTAACCATGAATTTAGTATGAAATCAAGGTCCTTGCTTGCTAATGTAAATGTAAATTATATGTTGCAAAGATGTTGCACCTAAAGTCTGAAGTGGTTTCGTCACCCTAGCCCGTCGTTTTAAATGGATAAATTAAAAGGGGTGCAACTCGCCATTAATTATAACTTTTAATCCTTTGAGACACCGTTTTTAGATATGTGAATTTGCGATGGTATAAAGATCAAAGATGGAAAAATTGAAGTGTCGTTAGCGATTTCTGGATATTATGCGCTAAAAATAAATTGTACTACAGTAGTATTAGTAGCTTAATATGTTGCAGAAAGACAAATTTGTCGGGAAGTGCTGTTCTTGTGGTAGCGTGTCCTCCAAATGCTACATTTTAAAAAGAATGTCTTATATCATAAAAAGCTATGCTTACAGAATATATATACACACATACAAGCTGGTGCAGCATACCTCTGAGCCATTTTACAGAACTGCAACTTCCCACAAAGCTCCCATTGGCATCAAATGATAAAATAAAGGATATATATGACTTGTCATATATATGTGAGCTAAGTGTGCTCTACCAGTATGTAAAGAAAATGTTGTTCGTCTTTTTTTTTAAGATTTCCACCTCTGTTTGTATGTGTTAAATTTCTGAAATGGTAAGACCTTTTCTGGGGCTGTTAGCATTTTGAAGAAGTGCCTATTATGCAATGTGTTTACGCTCAGGGGGCTTCTCCTCGCTTCCTCTGAGTTTTCATTAGCTTGGAGGCAGCCAGAAGAATATGAGAAAGGTCTGAAAAGTGAATACTGAGCTCCGTGGTTCCTTGATGGCCAGGAGCTTGTAATTTCCTAGAGAAGCCAAGCTGATATTTTCATTTTTGTTTTAGATTAATGGTCGCTGAACTGTGTCGAGATCATGTCACCTGGTTGGAAATGGCTTAGAATCAGAGGCCCGAAACTAATCTTGATTTTGTTACCAACTTAATTACATTTCATTTGTAAGTATTTGTTTTTCACATGCATCCACAGCTTTACTAGCGCCCCGAAGAAGATTATACATGTTGTGTTTATTCAGTGGATGAAAGACTCCTCAAAGTTTCTTAAGCTGTACTGTAGATTCTGTCTAAAAACACGTGTTTTTAAGGCACGCATCTGTGCACACTCTGGATATTTATCCGAGTATATGTGACTGTTTGGTTTTATACAAAGTCTATTTTGAATTATTGCTAGGTTTTTGTATTGTGCAAATTAAACTTTCACATTTCCTATTGTGTACATTATGGAAAAGATAGAATCTGTTAGTTGACAATATATTGCTTCAATTGCTTAAATATAATGCGTTGTGATGCCAATAATTGTAAGGCTGAATTCAATGCTAAATACATATCTAATAATAATAATAATAATAGCTAGTACATGGAGATATGTAGAAAAAAAACATACCTCAAGTAGCCTAGTCTACTCATAGCCCACACCAGTAGAAATTAGAGAGATTTGTTGCAGTTCCCAGAGCCCATTTTGTGATTAAAAAGCTGTCATGGCTTCTTGCTGGAAATACAATATTAATTAGATCACTCTTAGACCTTTATTTGTTTCACCTTTAATGTTTTTTTTTGGTTAAAAGACTCTAATTGTTGGATTATCACAAGCTGTCATCAAACAAATGAATACTTTTATAGCCAAAGTGTGTAGGATGGAGACTATCCTGATGTTTGCACACTTATTTCATTAATTACAGTACAAGTACATTTTAACAATTCTCTGTGCTTTTATACAATAATAATCTAAAGGAGACCAAAGCAGGTAGTTTGCAGGAGTACTGAATTGTGCCAGTGCATTTTGATAGACGTTGGCAGATGTGTGCACATTTGAACCTTTTTAGATGTTTAGCATCTCAACCACCGTCGGCCACAGTCTCATTACTTTGGGCAAGAAAGAACATAAAGCCACTACAACCTTGAGCTCAGCCAGAAATACAAAAGGGCACAAATCTCATTTCTGCATTCTTTAAGCTCTCTGACCCTTTGGGAAGACAGGTCACAATAGCTATTCATCCCTATTCTCTGATACAGATCCCTGATCCCATCAATGCAAAGCCTAATGTTTCCACATAAAAATTGTCCTTAAGTAGCTAAAATCCCCTAATATGTATCTATTTTAAACAAAAGGATTTTCTCGAGGTAATTGTTCATCCAAACTGCAATGAAGCTAATATCATTCTCATAAAATTTTCCTGCCTTAAATATCTGATCAGTGTGATTCTATGGTAAGGTCCAAATGCTTAACTATTCCTTTGAAAATGCTTTTTTTCTGGTAAAAAAAAAGAAAAAAAAAAGACATAAAATGATTTGATTAATTTCCACAAATTGAAAAATGAACCATATAATATAATTATTCCTGCACTGTCATCCATTTCAAAATTTTGGCTTCTCAACATACCGCACTTTGATGACATTATAGCTGTAGCAGTTACAGTAAGCTGTACTGAGAGTTTGAGCACTGAAGCAGAAATAGGAATATTAATGTGCGCCATGTGCTGTGATCTCCTAAGGCCTGCGTAGCATACAGAGAAGATATAGCCCTGCTCTTTTCCTCTGCACACAAGAGGATTTTATTGTGTAATTCTGCATCAAGGATCATTGTCTTGTCCTCAGTGGTCGGAAATACTGACATATGTTAATACATGTAAAGCCTGTGTTAGAATTTCCATAAACCTATAGTGATGTGCAGCAAAAAAATAAATAAATAAATAAAATAAAATACCCAGATAGCATTCATTCACAAATACATTAACTTTGAGTATATTCACACTTGCACATTGTCATGTGCTTGTCATATTGGAAGAAATTTCGTTCACAGGTTGAATTATTCAGGACAGTGACATTGGTTGAAGAATTAATGGGGTTGAAGACAAGAAGTGTAGAGAGTCATTAAAAATTAATAGCTTTAGGTGTTTAAGCTGAATCACATTAAAATGTGGAACTTGTGCACTAAGTACCTCACATTATTTTAAAGACTGAGTCAGTTTCAAGTTTGAATCATTTAAATAAACAATCTTAATTGAAAAGATTCGGTCATGCCGTATTTATATGCAGTTACATGTTTCATATATGTGCTTTGAATAGTACTGTTCTCGTTTGTGTTTTATGACATTAAATGACTGTTGGTCAGTACTGACCATTTGATGTAAGAGTTTATTCGATTATGTTTTAATGTAGCAAATGCAGATTTTTCACAGTGATCTGACTGGTACTAAGTTCTCAATTTACCGTCGATCTACGTCCCTACCCTCACCTAAGGTCACGAGCTGTGGGTAGTGTCCAAAAGAACGAGATACAAGTGGCAGAAATGGGCTTCCTCCGAAGGGTGGTTGGCGGACCTCTCCCTTAGAGATAGGGTGAGAAGTTTGGCCATCTGGGAGGGGCTCCACATCGAAAGGAGCCAGTTGAGGTGGTTCGGACATCTGACAAGGATGCCTCCTGGGCGCCTCCTGGGTGAGGTGTTCTGGGCATGTCCCACCGGGAGAAGGCCGCGGGGCAGACCCAGGACACGCTGGAGAGATTATATCTCTCGGTTGCCGGACAACCTGGAGGAGGTGGCTGGGGAGAGGGAGGTCTGGGCCTCTCTGCTTGGACTGCTTCCGCCGCGACCCGGCCCCGGAGGAAGATGGATGGTGTTTAGTTTTGTGGTTTAAAAGTAAAATATTAGTCAGAGGGTTTTGTCAGTGTGGAAAAACAAAATTACTTTGTTTGAAGTTTTTTGTCACAAAACACTATGCATAGTTTTATGGACCCAAAGACACAAGACTCAAGAAGTTTTTTGTCATTTCGTATGGTGTTACCCAGGCTGAAACAAAACACTGTTTCTCACCAGCCTCTACAGTCCTGTAATCAATACAATTTAAGAAAGAAAAAGTTTGAAAAAAGAGCAGTATAAAGGCAGTAATAAATTGCAACAATAAATAACATAAAATCTTAATTCTAAAACAAACTCAAGTCTAAATAGTCACACTAATATAGGAAGCAGCAGTCCATTCACAGAAGCGGATAATTAAATTAAGTAGTGTGTATATCTGGGGAGTATATTGTATGCATATATGTGTGTGTGCGTGCCTGCGTAGATAGGGGGCCTCACAGTCTGCTTGTGAACCTTACAGTGTAGCTGTGTGAATAGCTGAGTGGATGGGGAGGGGGCACAGTCCATTTATCAGTCTCACGGCTTGTGCAAAGAACCCTTCCTGCATCCTGGTGGTTCTGCAGCTGATTCTTTTGTACCTCTTGCCAAACAGCAGGAGGAAGAATAGGCCATGAGACGGGTGGTGGGAGTCTTCGATGATGGAGATAGCTCTGCGTATGCAGCGCTGTTTGTAGATCTTCTCCAGAGACGAGAGAGGGACACCGACAATCCTCTTAACAAGATGTAAAACGTTGTGTCAGGATGTTTTCAATGGTGCCATTGTAAAAAAGTTTTGAGGCAAAGTGTGGAGAGTCCTGCATTGTTGAGTCTCCTGAGGGAGCGGAGACGCTTTTGTGCTTTTTTGATTACTGCTGTGGTATTAATGGAGAGGGACAGGTCATCAGCTAGGTGGACAACCAGGAACTTAACACTGCTGACCCTCTCCTCAGCAGCACCATCGTTGGTGAGGTCTGTGTGGTGATCTCTGCCAAACTTCCTGAAATCGATCACCATCTCCTTTGTTTGATCCACATTGATGGTGAGATTACGGGATCTACACCACACTTCAACCTGCTCCACTTCCATTCTATAAGCGAACTTATCGTTGTCAGTGATGAGACCAACCACAGTTGTGTCATCTGTGAACTTCACAGTGTGGAGTTTGGCTGTACAGTCATGTGTGAGCAGACTGAACAACAGCGAGCTCAGGACACACCCCTGGGGAGAGCCTGTGCTCACTAAGATGGTCTTTAATGTGTGGCTGCCCACCTTGACTGTTTGTTGCCACTTTGTAAGGAAGATGAGAGCCCAGTTGCAGATTGCAGGGTCCACGCCTAGTAGCATCAGCTTTCCACCAACTGCTGTGGAATGATTGTGTTAAAAGCTGAGCTAAAGTTGGTGAAAAGGAATGGCATAGGTGTTCTTACTCTACAGGTGTGACAGCATAACATGGAGTGTGGTAGAGATAAAATCCTCTGTAGGTTGGTTGATTCTGTATGCAAACTGAAGGGGATCCAGGTCTATTGGGAGACTGTCCATGATGTACTTCAAAACCAGCCGCTAGAAGCATTTACTCACAATTGGTGTGAGTAAGTTAACTTTCTTGGGGACTGCTATTATGATGGTGCTCTTAAGGCAAGCTTGCGCAACTCCCAGCCTGAGCGATATGTTGAAGATATCTGCAAAAACATCTTTCAACTACTCACACTGTCATCATGTTCTGATGGCAAAGGCAAAAAAACCTTTTTGAATGTGGTCAGGTTGTTGAACTGCATAAGCAGGGTCTATATCTGTTCTCTGATTGGATTGTTAAATTTGTGACTGACATGACACTGACCAGTCAGCTGAAAGGAAGAAAAATTGTGTCAAAATTTGTAGTTGCAAGTTGAAACTCACACACGGACAGGGAACGAGCGCAGAGTATTACATGTAGTTTTTTGCTTTCTATTAGTAAACAGATCTTGACAAAAAAGATTGCAACTTGTGTAAATATTTTTTACACACACACACAAATTCTCATCTGTAGATGCACAAGAATAAAGCTTTCTGATATTTTGGTTTACAAGGTTAGAAAACTCATTTCACAACTACGCATTTGATTTACAAGTACAAAATATTTATGACCAGAATTTGAGCCCATAGAGACCCTGCGTATGCAGTTCAACAACCCGACCACGTTCAAAAAGGGAACGATTTTTTTGCCTTTGCCATCAGAACGTCATGACAGTGTAACTACCTGACAGAAAATGACAACAAATCCACATTTTTGCACAGATTTGGCCTTTTAAGGACATTTAGTCCTTAAGTTTTGATGAGCTTTAAAACAGCCTACTCTAAAAAATGTTTTGTCTCACTCCCATTTCTTCTTGTTGCATGTTGAAACTCTACTTAGAACCTTGTTAAGATCCAACCATGATAATATGATTTTTTGCCATTTTTTAAGTGATCTTAACTTTTGATTGGGACTGTATTAACTGTGTTAGCAGTTAGACTACAAGCTCCTTAGACTACGATAATCTGGATGACTGAGAACCTTCACAGACAAGTGTTAGCATATAAGACCAAAGGGCGCTGCCCAAGTGTAGGGGAGTAACACTCGATAAGCAGTGGCTTTTACAGAATGGCATTGTTATTACCAGATTGCAATAACATTTCATTATCATTAGCTAATACATAAAATAGTTTAGGAAATCTTATGCATACTAATGTCATCAGAACATAGCTGCTGTTTTCACTTATCAACAACTAATTATGTTTTTCATATGCAAACTAATGACAAAGTAACCAATTATAAAATATCTAATGAATAATAAACAATGTTAGTCATATTTTCATTTAATTTCTTTTCCTTTTTGTAAAGATTAAAATGATTGTAATAAATTATTATAATTCATGATTTATCTGCAGTGGTTATTGTAAGTCTTAGCCAATTGTATTATTCATTGTCAACATTATATTGTAGTCGATGCTGTGGTAAAGCTGCACTATTTATGTACTCCATAGTCTTTAGCATTTTTCAGCATCCATTGTAGCAGCAGTCACACATAGCAGGCAGAAACTGAAAGTGACCTCATTCTTGTCTCTCTATATACCACCAGGGCACTTCCCCCTTTTTGCCCGGTAAAAAGTCTGTGGGGTGTCGCCCCAGTGAGCCTCTAAGTGACAGAATCTAATTCTCAGCACATCAGTCAAAAGGGACACAGGAGGGAACCCACTGTGCGAGCAGGCACTGGTGAAAGCAGCACAAATAGCTGAAGAGGTCTGATTTTCCTTCTATCCAACAGCATTTCCTCATTCTGGTAGCACACTTCCGCAGAGGTCATAGTTTGTGAAATGTGTACCAACCGGCTGTTGGTGGTTTCTTGGACATCTGTGGCTATGCATCTATGGCCACCATCTACTGCTGCATGTCCAAGATGGTGGTTTATAGAGTTCAACTGGAATTATTTAAATTCACTTTCGGAATTAAGTGTCAGAACGTGTTAATGTTCAAATCAGAGAATGTGCTGCGAAGAATAAACAACGCTCACTCCCTTCACGAAGGGTCCCGAAGAGTTAGTTGAATGGGAAGAATTGACACTGACATTGAGACAAGAAAGCTCCCTAACATACAAGGAGTGCTTCACCCCTAGCCCAACACAACGAGACACAATGAGACACCTTGTGACCTTCAGATTGGCTCAAGAACGATGGACGGGTCTAGATGTGGCAGTTGCCAGGAAAGCGGTACTTGTCTGACTACACTGTGCCAAGTTTAAAGTTCATTGGAGGGGGAATTATGGTGTGGGCACCTTAGTACCAGTAAAAGGAACTCTTAAGGCTTCAGCATACCAAGAGATTTTGGACAATTTTATGCTCCTTTGGGGATAGCAAAGGAGCATCCCCATGTTCCTCTTCCAACATGACTACTCACCAATGCACAAAGCAAGGTCCATAAAGACAGAGCAAGCTTAGTGTGGAATAATTTGACTATCCTTCACAGACTCCTGACCTCAGCCTCATATCGTTTGAGATGTATTTGAGTGGACTAGACATCACCAAGTCCTGATGGGACACAAAATCAAAGGTAGTTGAGAACCACAGGACTAAGATCCCGTGAGACTTTGAGTTCCAGTCAGACAAGCAGTTGCTGCCCAACTGACCAGACATACTGGTGATTGACAAGAAGCAGAAGACGGTTCTAATACATGTGGCATCCAGTGGACAGCAATATCAGGAAGAAGTCCAAGAAAATAAAGAAATACTAGGGGCTGAAGGAACATTTGTAGCAGATGTGGAATATAAAGTCCAAAGTGGAGCCCAAAACGTGAGGCACAACATCAGAGATCTCTGTCCAAAAGAGTGCAAACCCAACAACAGCTAAAATACTGTGCAAAACCCTTAAAGGCAAGTTTGAGGAACTGACAGGTGTTTGAGTTTGAGTTTGATACTCTACAGCAGTGGTCCCGGGCCGTAGTTGTGGCCCGCGTCAATAAAGCTAATTTAATTTGAATTGTGAACCATGCTAAAAAAAATTGCTACTCCGACCTCACTATCTCCACAACCATACTGATATTGAAATGTATTGTGCTGTGTAGGTGCTGTATCACTTAGTTCAGTTTCTCAGCCTGTTTGCTTTGTGGTTTTCAGAGGGAAGTTGATGAGAGAGCAAACAGTGGTGTCTACTAGGCTGCCCTACTGGAACCTACAAAACTGGATTATAAGGAAAGAACACAAGAACTTTGAGAGACTGCTCATACGAGTCATTTAAGAGATTTTGATCTGAATTAACTTTTAACTAAGATTGTGCATGGCACAACAGAAACTTTCTTTCTGTGAAGAACCCAGAGAGGGTCATTTGGTTATTATTGATTTCATAAATAATGTATTTCCTGACTTTTTTTTTCTGTGAAGAACCCAGAGAGGGTTATTTGATCTCGGAAAGGGTTATCAATATTCGGTTATGTGTGGATTTCTGGAAAACAATAAATGTTTACATTTCGGCACCCCTGCGATTGTCACACTTTTTCTGTTACAAACTGACCCTGGACCCCCATCACAGAAAGGAAAAGCTGTGTGGCCCTCACTGGAAAAAGTTTGGGGACCCTTGCTCTACAGAGACCCATTTCATTGTGCGTACTGGCAAAATATTTTTCCCCACAATGAAGACACTATTGTTGGTGAACATGATATATTTTGCCAGATGGATGAGTATTTATTTATTTATTTATTTTAGTTTTGTTAAGGGCATGCAGTATAACCAAGATAATAACCTCCAAGGCCTTCTGTTGTTGAATAAATTATGCTCTCCTTCGAGGCAAATACCTCCCTCCAGTGCCTCTGTGTCAAGTACACACCTCAGAGGGTGTTATCCAATGCCACACAAGAAGAGGAAAACAAGTAGCTTTATCTGAATGTAGAGGCTACAGAACAGTCAAAATTAGAAAGGAAAAACAAGCTCTCCATTAACCCGCTGCAGTGTTGCCTCTTATTTCATAGGTAAATACTTTTAAAAAATGTGTTTATTTATCTTTTCTTATTAACACACCATAAACAAAAGTACACCCGCTTTTGTTTCAGGACCTGTAGGAATGTTGGAAAAATGAATGTGGTTTTGTAACAATGATAAATGTGAATCCTCAGTAGTAATGAGACACAGTGGATGCAGCACAAGCTCCTTGAGATCTGTCTCAGCCATTATTAAGGCCTTCAAATGAATACAGATCAGAGGTTGAAACAGATCTGACAGGTGTCTAAGGAAGCAGCTGGCGCCAGCTTTTTCTTGTTGCTGCCTGCACAACCATAAACAGTGATTACTTTGGGATTAGGATGACTCAAATTGTTGAAACATGTGAGTTAAGTTGAGACAGAAGTTAAGATATTCCACACGTGAAGTCTATAAAATTCAAGAAAAATATCGAGATAACAGCTTGATTTTTTTGACAACAACATAAAAAGTCATTAATGGTGATCAAAGAACAAATTAAATCAACTCCGCTGCATCAGATGATACAACACTTGCAATGAGGCCCTCAAAGTGAAAATAAAAAGAAGCTCTTCAGTCACAGGGCACATGGGGAGGAATCAATATCTGAGGAAATAACAAGGCCCCAAAGAGTATATTTAGCCACATGCAACCTGACATCTGTTGTGTTAACAGCCAGAAAGAGACTTGCTACCACATTCCCCCATGTTCAACTTCAAATGAAACCAATTACTTGACTGTTTACTTTCTGGTGTACAAAGTGCTATAAGACAACAGACCTTACCACATCCTTTCCCTCTGCTTCCCTAAAGCTGTAGTAGACAGGAATACGAGTATGAGAATAGAAAACAACAACTAAGAGCAACAACAATAATTCAGTCCACTGCCTCCCTGTCTGCTTTCTCCCTTCATGAAGTCTGTCTGCATCCCAGTTTCAAATGTATGCATGGGGTGAAGTTGCATAAATGCAATTAACTCTTAATCTTTTATGCACAATGCAGCTCCTTTCACTCAGTCTCACTGTAACTAAAACATTCATCAGCAAAATTAATATTGCTTTGCTTTTCAGCAAAATCCCCCAATGCAGCAACAAACACACTGTGATACGTAGAGCAGGCAATCAAGCTTCGCTCTATATTAGAGAATAAGTTTAGCTCCATTAGTATTTGTTAAACCAGAAGGAAACTTTAATAAAAAATAAAAAAAACCTTGAATAGAAGGTTTGCAAATCTCAAACAGCCACATTTCTACCCACAAGAGACCACAGATGTTGATGTGCCATTTTAGGAAAAATATTCAATATATTGAATATGATGGTGGCAGTAACTCTCAGCATACACTCTTTTTTTTAATGACATGTGAATCAAGGAAACCAGCTGCTGGACTTGTAGGAGAGGAATGCTGCCGTATTACCTGTATGATATTGGAGCCCTGGTTATTCTTTACTGTACTTTTCATTTTATGATGCACCAGTTGATCATAAAATGAAACTTGGACTTCACCTGGTGAATCGAGCGCTTCTTCTGAACTATTGCCAGCTGGCTGTGCTTATTTTAGCACTCTGAGAGCTTCTGGTAGCGGTGGGGGGTTAGCTGTTGTTTTTAAAGCACACGTTGACTTTAAGCAGCTATCCTCACCGACACGCTACACCATCTTTGAACTGTGTCTGTGTGAACTGGACCACTCGCCTTTGCTGCTGTGTGCAATAGTCTACTGGCCTCCTAAATATAATAAGGATTTTTTTATCTGAGTTTTCGGACTTTCTTGCCGACTGTGCAGCACGGGATGACCAGATCCTGCTGCTCGGTGATTTTAATATATATGTCTGTTGCCCAGGGAAGCCCCTGGTTAAGGACTTTATGGACTTAGTGAACTCTTTTAATCTTGTTCAGTCTGTTAAAGGTGCCACTCAAGAACGTGGTCACACATTGGACTTGGCGTTATCATATGGGTTGTCTGTTTGTAACTTACATGTCGAGGATGCTGTATTCTCTGACCATCTGCCCATTGTGTTTGACATTGTTCCTCTTAGTCCTGTTGTTAAACAGGTTCCACCTGTCCGATGTTGTCGTGCCTTCGGCACAGATACTGCCGAACATTTTTCTGCACTGTTTCACCAACTTGTGCCCTCTGAGTCGTTCACCTCAGATGGGTTACTCTCTCATTTGGACTCTTTTTGTAAATCTGTTCTTGATGTTGTTGCTCCTCTAAGACTTAGACAGTGTAAACCCAAGGCCAGTCCTTGTCTAACTGATTTTACTCGAGCCATCAGAAGAGAATGCAGGAGATGTGAAAGGAGATGGAAAAATGACAGGCTGCACATCTCTCTGGAAACTCTTAAACAAGCTGGAAAGTTTATCAGCGGGCAGTAAAGTCTGCCAAGAACTTTTATTTTTCTCAACTCATTGCTGCTAATTCACGTAACCCTCGTGTTTTGTATAGCACCATCAATTCTGTGTTAAATGCAGAAGATCATGCTCTCCTGCAATCTTCTGAGGCTCTGTGTAATATATGTCTTACCTTCTTTGTGGATAAGTTTGCCAGTTTGAGACCTTCTACACCATCTTCTGTTGATCCGGTTGTGTGTGTTTCCTGCTCAAGTTTGCTTACTTCTTTTCAACCTATTGCTCTACCTGAACTAGAGAAGCTTGTGTTAAATGCTAAACCGTGTGGTACACCGAATGACGTCATTACTCCCCATTTTCTCAAAAGGGTGTTTCCTACTGTTGGACCACATATCCTGAACATATTCAGTACCAGCCTCCTCTCAGGTCAAGTACCAAGTGAGTTCAAGCATGCAGTTATCCATCCCTTACTTAAGAAACCAGGCTCAGACGTCTCAGTCATGACAAATTTTAGGCCCATCTCCTAGCTTCCTTTTTTGAGTAAGATCCTGGAAAAAATTGTTCACATTCAGCTGATGGACTACCTAAACAAGTTTCACATTTCTGAAATTCTTCAGTCCGGCTTTAAGGTGTTTCACAGCACAGAGACTGCTCTCATAAAACGACATCTTGCTAGTGACTGACTGGTAAACATGTACTGCTGGTTTTGCTGGATATGACTGCTGCATTTGATAGGGTGGCTCATGATCTGCTGATCTTTCGGCTATAGCATTCTGTAGGGATTTCTGGCCTGGCACTCTCATGGTTAAAATCATATCTCTCTAACAGAAGCATTTGTGTCAAGCTAGGTTCAGCTTCATCCGCTGTGGCCCCTCTGGCATAGGGTGTACCACAGGGATCTATTCTTGGGCCACTACTATTCTCATTGTATCTCCTGCCGCTGGGTGCGATCTTCAGAAAACATAAAATTTCATTTCATCTATATGCTGATGATTGCCAGCTTTATCTACCCTTTAATCACTCTGACAGCTCCTCAATTGAACTCCTGCTCGATTGTCTCAGTGATGTTAAGTCATGGATGGCTCTGAATTTTTTTAATTTTAATGAACGTAAAACGGAAGCAATTTTATTTGGCCCAGTGAGAACGGTAGCATTTTAAGTACCGTTCCTCTGGTACTTAAAATGCTGACTTTACTGTTCTGACTCCTCACCTGAAGAGCTCAGTCACCAATCTTGGGGTAAAAATCGACTCTGCACTTAGTTTCGATGGCCACATGAATGTGGTGGTGAAATCCTCATTTTATCACCTCAGACGTCTGTCAAAGGTTAAGCCTTTTCTTTCCAGGCGTGATTTGGAATCTGTCATTCATGCTTTTACAACTTCATGCTTGGATTATTGCAACTCCCTTTTAATAGGGGTTGGCCAAGGCACTCTGTCACGCCTGCAACTGGTGCAGAATGCTGCGGCACGGTTTTTAACTGGTAAAAGGACATTTGAACATATTACTCCAGTTCTGGCCTCCCTACACTGGCTTCCAATTGAAGTTAGGACCCATTTTAAAATCCTTTTACTGGCTTTTAAATCCTTAAATGGTCTGGCAGCTGCTTATTTGTCCGACCTGCTGAAGCCCTATGTCCCCCCTCGTTCACTCCGGTCGGCTGAGCAGCTGTTGCTCTCAGTCCCTAAATCACGGCTGAGACTTAGAGGAGACCGAGCCTTCTCTATTGTGGCCCCGAAGCTTTGGAATGCTCTTCCTCTTCACATCAGACAGTCTACATCAGTGGTGGTTTTTAAATCTAGGTTAAAAACTTATTTTTATTCACTGGCCTTTGACTCAGTGGGAAACTGACAGTTTTACTTGTATTGTATTGTCACTATTATTGTATATTTTAGTTCTGTTGTTCAGCACTTTGGTCAGCCATGTGTTGTTTTTAAAGTGCTATATAAATAAACTATGATGACGACGATGACGACAATGATGATTCTTCTCCTTCGACACTATGCTGTTTAAATAACTGCAGTATTTGGTTTAACATTTTCTTGCTGAAACATGTAAGGCCTTCCCTAAAAAGGATGTCACCTGGATGATGGCATGTGCAGCTCTAAAACTTGCACATACCTTTCAACATTGATGATACTTTTCCATGTATGCAAGCTGCAAATTCAACAGGCAGGCTTTTTAACTGTGTACTGATAACAAGGATGCATGGTCCCCCTCGTCGTTAGTCTGCAGACTCCAACATCCATGACGTGTCTGACCACAAAACAGTTTTCCACTTTGCCTTGATCCATTTTAAATGAGCATTGGCCTTGCAGAGATGGCGGTGTTGATCCAGCGTGATCCAGCCTTTCTGGATCACACTCACATTTGGCTTCTTCTTTGCATGAAAGAGCTTAAACCTGCATTTGTGGATTGCACAGACAGTCATTTCTGTAAGCTCTCCAGTGCTGCCTGAGGGCCCAAAGATCATGGGCATTCAATATTCATTTTTGCCATTGTCCCTTGGGCACAGAGATGTCTTTTAACAATATTATGTCCTGTAGACAAACACATATTCAAAGTCAATTTTATATTGAGAAAGTGTTCTGAAATTGTTGAAATCATTCAATTTACAGACATAATTTTTGTTTTGCGGATTGGTGAGTCACTTCTGAGAATGTTCTTTTTGTACCAATCATCTTACTGACATTTGCAAAATGTTGCTCCAGCAATTTAATTTTAGCAACAAGCTGGACTTTATTAGCACTGTGTTGCCCTTCTCCAAATGTATTTATTTACCATGTGACACAATTATGACGCCAGTGTTTTAAGAGGCAACTATAACTGTCATGGTCTGTGGGAGTGTCTGGGGTTTTTTCCACCTGTGGCTGCTGGTCTCCGGTCCACCCCTTTACAGTGGAGTTTCCTGCATCTCACCTGGGCCTCATCAGCAAGCAATCAGCAGGAGGGCTTCTTAAACCAGTGCAACTCGCTACTCCTTGCCAGTTAATTATGTGCTCTACAGTGATATGTACGCCTATGTGGTCAAATGAGCCCTTTAAAAGCTGGTTTGGAAAACAGAAATCTATTCATTATTATAGAATGCAGGATATGCGACCATGTTCTCTGCAACTTGATTTCTCTTCTTCCTTGCTGTTTGAAGCATTCTCTGAAAGCTTTCCAAGTAATGACAAAACTGAGCTTTCAGTGACTACTTTGATATTTTGTTAAATGCATTTAATTAAGGCTAAAATTGAACCTCTGAAAGAAATAAGATATGAAAAGGTCTTGATTTAAAAAAAAAAAAAAATCATATGTCCACATTAATCAAATCTGGAGTGCTAGAGTAAATGTCTTGTGATGCTGATGAAGTAGGTCAAACTGCATTCTGAAAAGAACAAAATTCTGTATCATACAGCTGAGAAACCCTACCACATTGTCTGACCTTCAGTATAAACTTAAGAATAAGAATAATTCATCTGTTTTCTGTGGTTTATCTGGGTCCAGGTTTTGGGGGCTTCAGCCTAAAGAGAGTCTAACCTCCCTCCTCAGACACCATCTGCCGCTTGGGTGTGCACAGAATGTTTAACCATAAAAAATACGAACAGAACTGGTAACACTGGTGGAGTTAAACAGCCACTGAAAACAAGTTTGACTTATTACCAGAAATGCAGTATCATTTTTCTCGTCCCCGAACTTTATATCCACTAAATCCGCATGTCAGTACTGTACAATTGAGGTCCTTGAAGTATTTCTCCCACCACCTGATTGTGCCCTAAACTTAGGCTACGTCCACATGTACACGGATATTTCTGAAACAGAGATTTTCCATTTTCGTTTAAAAAAAAAAAAAATCCCGTCTGCACATGCAGTTTTTAAAAATATCTCCGTCCACATGTAAACCATCTCTTCCCTATGCTGGCCTGTTCCCGGGTCTGTCACGTCACCCCTCCTGGGTTTTGGCACCACTGTAAACAACGACGACGGCAGACCCCATGACGTGAACATGCTTTGCAGCATACTTTATTAACACGGTTGTTGTACACACTCAACGGCTGCAGTTTTCCCGCTGCCAGCCACACACACCACCAACAACAAACCTCTCTGTCATGGTCCTGGGTCGGGTACCCAGCGTTTTGAGTTGTTGGCATTTTTGTGTATTGTCTCAGGTCCCTTGCCCTCATGTTTCCTCATGTTTCCTGTTTTACTTTGAAGGTCTTGTCTTATGTCAATGTTTCTAGTCTTGCTTCCCATGTCTCGTTAGTTCTGATTTGTCCCTGCTGTGTATTTAAGTCTGTGGTTGTCATTAAGTTCTTGTCAGGCCGTCTGTAATCCATGCTTCGTCTTCCATGCTGTGTTTCCCTGCCATGATTCCCCGGCATGTTTCCTCATTCAGGTTTTGTTGTATTAAAATTTTGTTCTTTCTGTTAGTGATCAGCATTTAGTTTTTCCCAGTCTAGTTTTAGTTATAGTTCTTGGTGGTTTGCATTTTGCCTCTTTTATTTCTGTATTCTTTATCAGTCATTAAACGGCTCGCCTTTTGTTTAAGTCGTGTCCACGCTCCCTTTTTGTCTGCATTTTTGGGTCCACCTCCTCACCACACGGTCTGCATCCGCCAG
>VURO01028429.1:0-17584 GCA_015108175.1 Pelvicachromis taeniatus | reverse complement strand
AAAAAACACCCACAAAACACACACACACACACACACACACACACACACACACACACACACACACACACACACACACACACACACACACACACACACACACACACACACACACACACACACACACACAAAGATGACACTGTTTGACTGTGTTTAGACTTGATGAAAGCTTGGTTCATTCCCTATGCGTTGTAACATCCGTGTCAGTTCAGCAGCATATTTCCAATGTCAAAGCACGTGCGCCGGCAGCAGATGGCATGAAACAGTTGGCAAGAGTGAGCGAGCGTGAATATCTGTTTACTAATAACCCTTTAATTACTTCAGATGGGCAATGGGATCAAACATCCAGACCCACACAGGAATTAGCCTTAAATGAGACTGGACTGGAAATCTAGGCTAACCCCTTATGTTGCCATAAAGACCTTTGCTGTGAAAACCGGCGCTTAGAAAAACCTTTATAGACGGAAAGTAGATGAAGATTGAAAATTCTCTTTTCCACTTACTGGCCTTTATTTATAATCAAACACAGCAGATGCTGCAATATAAATTTAAGTGGCGGGTAGAGTAGAATAAATCATTTCATGCATAAAATGTTAGAAAATGGTGAAAATTTGCCATCACAACTTTTCAGAACCCAAAGTGGTGTCATTCTTTCTTTTCCCGTCCTTTTAGCTGCACTAACAATGAAAAATCCAAATAAAATTCATGTGTTGATCATTTTTCTAATTAATTGAGTAAATGCTTGTAAAACTGCTAAAAAATGTGTATCAAACTTTCCTAAAGGCCAAGCTGGCATCTTACAAACTCTTATTTTATACAAGGAATGCTCCATCATCAAATATATTAAATTACACATGAATTTAAAAAAGGCAAACAAGTGACAAGTTTGACCAAATACATTTTTTGCATTTTCTCTTTAAAGGGACATAACCGTGTTTTCATTTGTCAGTGAAAGTTATGTTCATTATATTTCTGTCACAAATTTGGGAGCTATTGCTTTGTATCACTTTGTTTTCACTCACTCGCTGGTTATGACTACCTGTTTGGCTTTAGAATAAGATTGTGCTTTGTGCTAAAATGCACTTCTTCACAAAGTTAACCCTGCTTTCTATAAAAATTACACTTATCCTCTGTGCTTAAGTGAGCTTCCAAGACGTCCTTTAAGCCTCCATATGTGCTGAGTAGGGAGCGGGACACCAAAGGACAACTTTTGCGAATCTGTGAGACGACAGCAGCTTTGACAAAACGGCAGTATTCGACATCCTGGGAACTGAAACAGGCTGGTACATCAGCTGCTTATTGTTAAATATAAACAATGATAAAGAATCCTTATTGTGCACTGGAGCAATGGAAAGCATCCTAACTGGAAACGTCACAAACACAAAAAACAGCTCTGCAGCGGGTAATCAAAGCTTCCTAGGACAGTTTTGTTCCTCGGGCTATGAGACTAACAAATGTATTCCCTAAAATTCACTGCTATTAGTTTTCTATGACTAAATTATTGAATAATTTTATTAATATCTATATTTTGGTTAATAGCATAGAAGATGGACAGATCTGCATTGGCATCTACATCTGCCTCATGTTGCATAATTAAATTTAATCCTAAATATTTACTTATTGAGACATATGTAATGAATAGTGCAGACAAAAGAACATTTTCTCACCCAAACTCATATTTCATCTCCTGGCCTGTGGAGTTAGGGATTGTTTCGGGGGGCGTTGCCCAGTTTTGGAGATATCAGCTGTAGAGATGTTTGCAGTTTGCTAAATATTATGGAAATTGATGGCTCTTGCCTTGTTTTGCAACAAGAAAAAACTTTGTAGTTTCATGTATGAATTATTTTCTTTCTTCTGTCTATCCACCAATCAAAAGAAATTGTGTAGCTAGCCAACATTACCAGCTCAGCCTGTGAACGAAGCCATTAATGTTTACATCCTGTTATGCTATCATGAGCACAAGCCTCAAAGAAAGTGTGCAGCTGCTTTCTATTTCACAGCTATTTAGCAGAAGTAAAACCGTTTATATCC
The DNA here is from genome assembly GCA_015108175.1 of Pelvicachromis taeniatus. NCBI lineage: Eukaryota > Metazoa > Chordata > Actinopteri > Cichliformes > Cichlidae > Pelvicachromis > Pelvicachromis taeniatus. The sequence goes on along the minus strand of VURO01028429.1, from coordinate 15,556 downwards.
CATATCAGAGGTTTGTGGATATTTTGTGAACAAACAAAGCAAAAGAGCATTTGGTTTTATGCAAAAGAAGCAGATATCTCTAGTTATTATCTCCGAAACTGACAGGTGATTTAAACTTCTATGTTAAATCTATGCTGTAGGTATGTCACAACCACAGAGTCCTCTAAAACCCTACACCATAACCCAACATGCACCTGTCTGGAAATGTAACTGTACATGGCATCAGCACCGCCATTAACTATTGCTATTGTTATTGGCTCATTTAGTACCATTGATACCTCTTATGCATTTTGACTATAACCTTAGCCAACGGTGTGGTTTATCTTCATGAGATGATGGTTATCTATCTGCCTAGTTAAGTGCGAGGGCAGAATACATTTCCATTAACTCTATCACCATTGTTTTTATTCGAGAGATAACAGAGAGAGAATTACAATCATTGTCTTAAAATAAAGAATAATAATCACGAGGAGTCACATAGAAATTGTTGAAACTACCAGAATCAATGTGAGTGAATGTATGTCACGGAAGAAATTGAAGGACTAATATATTTACCTCTGAAAAAAAGCAAACAAGCAAAGCGTGTGGATTCAGGAAGGGAAAAAGGCCCCAGCTTTGTATTAGTTTTTGTCTTTACTGGAACCCCAAATAACATTCAGACATGACTCCAAGGTAATTAACGCCATGCTCAAACATGATTGTTTGCAACGTCATCAGCCACTGATGTAGAAAGTATACATGTGTGTATTTTTGTGCATATTTTGTGCACTTATCAGCTGAAAAATAAACCTGTCCTTGTTCTCTGAGGGTCAAGTGTTGTAATGGCACCACTGTTTCCAAACTAAAAGGTTGCTAATTTGTCAAACCAAATTTCACTAACATCGGCAGAGAGGTGGTGCATGGAAAAAGGCAGAAATTATTACATTTTGGTGCACATCTAAATCTCTTTCATTATGTTGCAAAATAGAGCACTGGCCTTGGCTGGGGGTGGGGGGTGCTATCTGAGTGCCTTTACTGATTACCAACATGTACGCAAGTCTGAATATGTTAAATATTTCCTACAAACATCTCTTCACTATAATTGGCACAAAGTAGCACATTAAAAAGTGTTTATACCTTCGTCTGAAAACGGGCTCTGTGTGGAACACGGAGGCACTTTTAATATTTTGTACACTTAATGCATATGCCACCGCTCATATGCTGCGTACAGAGTGTTATGAGGGTGCACCCACGGAGAAAATCCCTGCTATGTGTAAATGTCATGAAAAATTCCTTCATCTGCCAGAATAACCTTCATCATTTTGTTCCACTGAACCCACCTCACAGGCAAATGTGTTACAAAGATGCGAGGCGTCTCCGTTGCCTGCAACTCGTTGTTCCGTTACGCCTTTCATTATGTGAACGGGGAGGTGAATACTGTTCACCGGCTGCCCTTTTCTGGTGCCAGTGCATTGAGAAAGCATACATTTTAATGATGGGACCTTTACTTTTAAATAACAGTGAAAAGAATAAATTGCTGTTCAAAACGAGATAAAACTCTTGGCATTGTGGGATTGCAGGGGAATGGGCAGCTGTGTGGCAGAGACCCCTATGCTGAGACCATCCTGTATAAATTAGGATATAAATAGCCTCATCTAGTGCAGTATTGCCATGGGTGTGCTTGAGTGTTCAAGTACATGCTTAATATATGCATGTAGGTGTGTGTTTGTGTGCGTGTGCACCCTCACGAGGAAAGCAAAGAGAAAAAGAGCATGCATATGTCCATAGAGCAATCTGGTTGCATGACGATTGAGTGTTCGGGAGCGTGTGCTTGCACACACTCTCGGCAGTGTGCTGGGGAAGCCTAAATCCTGCTCAAGTGAAAGGCAAACAGTGGTGGCAGTGCGTGGTTATTGTATTTTCTTTGCTTGGATCCCAGTAAAGACCCCCAGGCCTGCGCTGCCTGCCTGTCACTGCGGCCATCCTGCCATCAGCGGCCAGCTTCGCTCTGCAGCCAGAGCCCTGGCGCAGGCCCCACAAGGAAATTAAAAGGGGATTAGGGCTGGCTGACACTTTGTGGCCGATTACTCATTTATTTTTTGTGTGTGAGACGCAGGGTGGCAGGGTGGGGTTGCATCTTGACTTGGCTGGGAAGAGCTTGGTGGGGCCTGGGGATGCGATACTCAAAGGTAACGCTGCTAGCCAAGTGTGATAATTTGCAAATGCACTGACTTCAGCATCCTTTACCGGGATAGAGCAGTTGGACGATTTCAGAATTTCTGTACTATTCCCCAAAATATCCTGAGTTTTGGAATCAAATTTTCACTGTCTAATAAAACAAAACAATAAGCATCAATTACAGAAGAAAAACAATGAAAAGGCTGATTTCATGTCTTCAAAGAATAAGTGAAAAATCTAAAAAGAATTCATAATAGATTGAGTCTTAAGGCAAATGCATTTTTATCAGTATGACTTCAATCATCAAGTAAGTGAACATAGCTCCAGCAAAGCACTGTTAATAAAAATGTTGCTTAAGTTAAACAATTAGCAGCAAAACAGTTGTTGATCATATTTGGGATCATCTTTTTATTTCAAAATAATAATCGCCCCAGACATCATCAAAACTGTCCCGGGATTCAAATACAACAAATATTTTATAGAAAGCAGTTAAAGCCTAACTACTGGCATGAGAAATTAAGTAAAAGCTATAAAAAAAATCTTACCAATATTTATTAACAATCAAATAAAAAGGGCACTTTAAACAGTGTGGTAACAATATTACATGCAGACAGAAACCAAACAGAAAACATAGTGTGGGAAAACTGCATTCAGTCGTCCATGTTATTTAAATATTTTGTTACCTCGCCACTATGAACGTAGCTGATCTTACAAGTCATGAATCATCTCATTGTTATGAAATTTGGCTTTGTCCTTTATTTGACCACTCTGGTGCCTGATCCTGGCATTAAGCATGCTTAGCAGCAAGTCCCCCTTTGATTCTGATGTGCATCCGGCAGCTCAGGTTTACTGCCTCTTTGTGTTAGAACTCAATATCACCGCTGCAGGGAAAAACAAACTGTACAGATGCCAGTGTTTGGTCTGCTAATTAGCAGTTTGTATTAGTAATTAATAGGCATTACCAGTCAACCGGGCTCCTGCTCGGCAGCCTGTGAAGAAGATCCAGGCAGCGCAATCCCCCTGCAGTGCCACGGCTTCATGGCCCAAGGAGAAATTTCAACAATGTAGTCGCTCTTAAGTCTGACTGCAGAAGGAAGAATGTAGCACGAAGCCTAAACAGCCTTCAAGCTGAAGCCGGGTTTTTAACCTCAGTGCTTGCTCTGGTCTGTTTACTATAGCATCAGTTATTGAAAACTGTAATAGCTGAAATAGTAATATTTTCTTTGATCAATGTTACCGTGTTCTTTTGTTAAAAAGAAAAGGCATGTTTAAAAAAAGCAAAAACATTCACATTATAAAGCTAAGGTTAAAAAAGTCAACACAGAAGAATTTGTGTATTTGCTCTATATTACTATTTCTAATTATACTGAGTCCCAAACAAAGCTCGGAAATAAGGCTCCACTGCTGACACGTTTTTCATGACCCTGCTTTTGTAATATAAGTGCGTGTCTTTATCACAACATAAGAAGCTTTTAAGCTATATAGTAATCTGTCCACTAGTGATTTGGATCATTGACGACCTGTGAGGTGAAGCAAGGTGTGGAGGGGTGGCAGAGTTATCAATTATCCAGAGCGCAGTGGCACTCTGGCTTCCTCCAGATCTGGTGTTAAATTAAGTTGTCAGCGCTGTCTCTCTGATTTCCCCCATCACATAAGCAGACGGTGATAGCGCGTGACGGCCGCTTGCCGGAGCTCCTCTCCGGCTGCCGCTCCGCATCTCGCCTGCAATTCATCAGTTTCTGAGCACACTGGCCCAGCCCGAAGCCTCCACGCCAGCACACGCCGCGTTGCATCAGAGCCAGCCAGCCCACTAAGCACCATGGCAGAGGAAAAAGGATCGGATCACCTTCCAAAAACCCACCGTAGAGGACGGGGTGCAGTGGACTTTTGCCCCCGTGTCTGAAGCTGGAGTGGACTTGGTGCAGTGTTTGAACTTGAGATGCGTTTGTGTGGGTGTGCTGTTGTGTTTGTGCAGCAACACAAGAAAGACAGCATGGAGGAGAAAAGTGCTGTAAACAGTCGAAGGGCATCATCTTGGGAACTGCAGCACACAATATAGCCTCTGGCCCTGCTGTCCTGTTGGGGGCAAGGCCTCAGGTGAGGGCAGAGAATATGGGACACCAAGCAGGGAGGCTTGGCACATGGGCACTAGCCACCAGCTCCCTCCCAGCACACTACAGAGTTGAAGGGCACTGGAACATCCAGTCACAAAAGGGAATGAGAGGCAAAGGAAGGAGGAGACAGAAGAAGGACAACCAGGTGACAGAAATAATGGAAAACTGTAAAGCAGCGGGGTGCTAAGCTCTCACTGCTTAAGTATTTATTTCCGATGAATAGTAATGACAGCACACTTACAAAGCACTTGTTTAGTATGGAGAGGGCCCGAGAGGGGTGAGGATAGCTCCTGTGCTTCTTTTACAGGGCCGGCATGCTCTGAGGCGACCGCGGAGAGTTGCCAAACTCTGCCCAGCCTTCCACCTCCCATCTGCATTCAAAAACACTTGCCGTCCCTTTACACTGTCTCTGCCTCAGCGTTGAATAAAACATTAAACACCATTCTGAGATATTAACCTACTTATTAAAAAAAAAGTCCGTGATTTATGTCGATTTGGTTGGCTTTCAATGCTGCCCAGCTGTCACCGCCGAGCCTGTAACCTAAATTATACAGTGCTGCTCTTTCACTCCAGTTAAGGGAATAAGCAGTCCTTTAACACTTCAAAAGGCCTGACTGTGCTAACTCTGAGTTGTTGTTTTATTTTTTTCTGCACTTCTTAAGTTCAGTAATTATTCAATCTGGGTGATAATGAGCGCCTATTTGACCTTGTGGATAAAGAATATCTTCTTTTATCTCTATGCTTCATGTTTTCCAGGCTAATTTAAGAAAACAGTGCTTAATCTTTCACCAAAAGCAGCAAAACACTGGGCTTCAGAGCCGCAGCGGGAGGACCCCTCCGGTTAATAAGCAGCATCCAGGCCCCGGTGTATAACTGGCAACGGGTTCGGCGGCCATGGATCAAACAGTCATAACCTCCTGTTCCAAAGATAAGCTGCAATCAGATCTGTGGGGGATCTTTAACCAGAGAGGAGAGTGTGTTTGTGTGAAAAAGAGGCAGAACAGACGGGGGAAGTGAGCATGAAAAAGAATGAGAGGGTGGGAGGAGTGTGTTTATATGCGAGTGTGTATGGGGTTCACAGGGAATATGGCAGTGCGCTCATCGGTGACGTGCCTGAACGGAACCCGGAGGGGGGCACGGACTGAGCCCCTGCGCTTAATTGGGCACTCAAATGTTACCAGGTCCCTTCCCAAACGACTTGGAGGTGACACATGGCCAAGAGTAGGAGTAGAGCGGAGCTTGTGGAGAGAGGAAATGGAGCAGAGGGTTTAGCACCTCCCGCCGCCAAGTATTTTCTCTCTCCCTTTAGGTTTTTTGCTCAGGATGGCGGACTGTGGGACTGATAGTGCATTTGGCCTCTCGCTGTGCCAAAGATGACAGAGCAAAATTAACCCCTCAGTGGTGGGGACAGGACAGAAATTCGGTGGGTTTTACTTTCAGTTTTGCAGTTGTCTTAAAGTGAATGTATTGCAGGGATGAGTGCATTTGATCCTACAGTTGCTTCTGCAAACAACCAATGGCCACCCTAAAACAGAAATAGCTTCTTTGAGAATGGTTTATTTTATCACGTGCAAAAGTGAAACGCACGCTGTAGCGTTCAATTAAAAAAAAAAAAAAGAAGACTTCAAACATGTACTACAGCAATATGGGAGCAAATTCATCTATTTTTTTCAGTTCATCAAAGCCTCTACCAGCTAATCCCTTTCTTATATAAATAGCTCTTTTGGTGGAGAGGGTAGCTGCCGCATAGAGCTCTAACCCTTCTGTCCCTGAAGCTACAGCCAGGATAAGCTGTGTGTTGGATTGGCACATTGGGCTGCCTGGGGCCTGCTGCTGCGCTGGCCGACAGTACAGATGGAGGGCAGGGCTGGGCAATGCCAGCTTGTCAGTCGGATTAAAACGACTCATTTATTCACTGAAGTATCGTGCAAAGCGACCGGGCCAAAGCAGGGTGAGGCGAAAGGGGGAGAGGAGGGTCGAACAGTGGCAAGATGAGGGCAGCTTGAATATGAGGAAGGGTCCTCCGCTCTCCTGCCCTCAGTCATCCCGCCCCGCCTCGCCCCTATCTCCTGCCATTTTGCCGGTTACTTATCTTTCTGGAGTTGCCAGAAGCCATTACCGCAGTGTACGGAAGGTGGACGGCAGGGTGGCATCTCCTAGTGCCCGGGTGACAGATTGCCGCTCGGCATCGGTGGCGAAAAAGGAGTGGGGTGGAAAGTGATTGGCTCTGATGGTCAGGAAGTGGGCACCGAGGACTGGAGAAGGAGGTGTAGAAGGAGTGCAGAGCGTTAAGGAAGAGGATGACAAGACCTGGCTGCGCGACCTTTCGTATCGCACGAGTTATCTAAAGGGGCAGAGGCCCTGCTTTTAAGAGCATGCTTGGCAGTGGTGGCCGCCGTGGTGGTTGCAGGCCGAACACGGATGCCAGGGCAAGAAAAGGTGGCCCTGATGCTGACTTCTCTGGTTGTGCCCAAGACCCCGCTGTCCCTGAAAAACCTCAGCGAGGATAAGTAGAGGACGAATGGCAATGCCTGCAGATCCATCCAAGATAGTTCACTGTCGACGGGCTCACCTCTGCAACTTCAGGGCTGCTGCCAACATCGATCTTAGAGTCCTCAAAGTCATGAAGTATACTGGGGGAAGGATGTCAGACTTTGACCCAAAAGAGAGATAACACCCATAAACCAGGAAAGAGTGGTGAAGAATATAGGGCCATATAGAATTTTAAGAGAATAATAGTGATGATAAAACTGTACAAGTTACAAAAGAAAAAAAGAACATAGCAGTTAAGACCTGCACCTTTATATCTTCAGATAACACACTTAGGTCACTGACAGGCCAGAGCTGTGTGTGTGTGTGTGTGTGTGTGTGTGTGTGTGTGTGTGTGTGTGTGTGTGTGTGTGTGTGTGTGTGTGTGTGTGTGTGTGTGTGTGTGTGTGTGTGTCAAGAGGGGGGCGAGGCTTGGAAGGGTTTTATCGGGTCTAATTACTCCCGATAGCTGTAATTTACAGGTTGACAGCAGGGAGAAATCGCCAAGATTCACACTTCTGTGGGTCAGCATCTGTCGCCATTACTGCGTGGTGCACGCAGCCGGCCAGTCGGCAAGCAGGAAGAAACAGTAAACAACAAACGCCGTGTGACAGATTAGCAGCGCGGGCTAAAGGACCTTCCACTGACACATCATTTCTCTCGCTCCGAGAGTCTGTTTCGCAGCAGCTGTCACCAATAAAATGGAAAAGCAGGAGATGGGGAGGGGAGGCGGCGGCAGCGGAGGTGGCTTTTGTTCCAGATCCAGAGAGGTGGGAGGTGGAAGGAGAAGAAGGAGGATGAGGAAGGGGTGTAGGAGGGGAGAGGTGGAAGAAATTGGAGGTGGGAGAGAGTGTTAGCAAAAGTGACCCGTTTTAAAAGTCAAGCCTCACTTTTTAATGGAGTATTAGCAGGAAAACCAGGCCAGGGCAACATCAAGCTGCATTTTTCCGCTGACTGTAATTACCCCAGCTATTTCTCTCTTTTTAGGTCTGCAGTACAAATTGCCAGTGTCACCCTGAAGAGGTAATTTTAGTTCAGTTTGCATCAGTTTGTGTGGTACAGTCAGCAAGGAGCACAGCGCTGTTCTAGAGGGTAAGCATTATCTCAGAACATCTTGTATGTGACCACATTTGTGGAAACTGCAGCACTGCAGTCCAGCCTGACTCACATTCCTCCAACCTCACATCCCACGTGGCTCTCCTTCCCCTGGTCCCATGCAGTTCAGAGAGGAGCCAGGTCAGTCCGGTGCCAGAGAGGGCTGGTGGACTACATTGCTCTCCCTCTGTCTACCTTATTGCCTACACACAGCCCTATCTGGCCAACTCCTGATCGCAGAGCTAGCACCGTGTATATCCTGGCAAACCAATTTTTCCTTGACCTCCAACTAGAGGACATTCTCCAAGTTGCTGGCTTATTAACCGGAAAGGTTTTGTTGATCGTCTCTTCAGCAAAATCATGAGGACTTCTCAAAGTAGTTAGAAAGCAGGAAGTCTGACTGAAAACGGTATAAATATAAAGCTGTTACCACATAAATGTGTTCTTCTCTTGCATTTATTCTGTTTTTCAAATGAATGCCTGAGGATTTACAGTATGCTTCTGCCTCTGAAGCAGTTTTGACTCCATCCCCATCAGCTAACACATCCATAATCCTTGATGGTTGTCCACTGATCACACAGGTCTGGCCCTGTCCTGTTTAATATCTAACGGCAGACTGCCTGGTGACTATTCGTGCCAACCTCCAGAGCCCCCAGTTCTTCTCACAAGTGCCATATGGGCAGCACAGCCTTGTTCCATTAGCGGGGCCTGAGCAGAGGCAAGACCAGGCCTGGACCCCAGCCTTCCTGGCCTTCCCCTGGCACTGCCACAGGGCATGTCATCCCATTGCCAGCTGCCTGCACTAGGTCAGATGATGCAACAGCCACTGCGTACCTGAGTCTGGCAGAAGCCAGCTGCTGGCCGAGTCACACAATGCATCAATGTGGAGCAAAGGTCATCAAGTCTTTCCTCCACACTGTGGGGCGTGGGGATAAATAACAAAAACAAAATAAATTTAGAATGAGCTAATGGTCAAATTGTGATTCCAAAAGCTGGTGTCACTTTGGCTGATTTCACAATCTGTGTATTTGACTTCATCTACACAAGTTTTGTATAGATTTGTATAGAAAACGTGTATTGTGTTGAGTTTTGTATAATTTGAAATCTAATGAACTGTAATGAAAGTCATAAAAATGGTTGGTTGATCCTGTTGGTGTTTTTACATGATTACCAGGCACTTTCACCTCATGTATTTGTGAAATGGGTTAAAATGTTGGGTGCACAGGCATGAGAGGTTCTTCTGTGAAGATGTGTGAAAGAAAGCAGGAGGAGGGCAGATGGAGTGTGCGACATCCAGTGCATCACATGGGAATGTCAGTGTGTGCCTCAGCAGCCTGTACCTGCCACAGGACCCGGGGCCTTTTTTTAATTAATCATCATACAGGATGAATAATTTAGCCATTATCACTGGGAATAAATAGTAAGGCTGGTTTTCCTTTTGAGTTCCACCCATTCTGTTATCGTGTTTTCCTTAATAACCTATAGTTAGGCTCTGGCCCCAGGTTAATACACCCTAATAGAGGCTAAGTTGTAAAATGGACACATGAACATTATATTTATTATTCAGCAGTTTAAGAAAGTGTGTTCTTAGACATTGCAGTCTTGTCAATAAACGCTAATTAACTTCTACACTAAAATGCAAATGATGTGAAACTGGTCAGTGGGAGCACACTTTGATAGGATTTTAGTTTTAAGTGCTATAATAAGTTCCGCCTACAAAAAATAACATGTGATGTCCTACTAGGTCTAGGTCTTGTCCTATGTAAAGATGCACACGATCAGCTAACATTAACCATCTAAATAGCTCTGACCTCTCCAGAAGTCGCCCAATCTTGGATTCATTCATATTTTACAACCCTTGGCCTACTTGACTGGATTGAGATCTGGACATTTTAGAGGTCCGATCTAATGCCTTAGGCTTATTATCGTGATCCTTACATTGTTCTGAACAGTTTTTGCTGTGTGGTGTGTGCACTTTCACTGCTGGCACAGGTAGTTGCAGTTGGGGGGGTACTTTGCCCTGGGGGGTGTCTACAAGGCCTACAGCAGCTTTTAGGTGGGTGGTGTGTGTCAGCAAACTGCAGGGCACAGTGGTTCCCACAAGAACATTGGACTGGAAAGGAATCAATGCTCATCATTGTGGCTGGTCAGTGTATCCTATTGATGCAACATGGGAAATTAAGTTCATTGTCCATCTGCAGTGGTGTTAAAATCTAAAGGCTGTAGTTTTCTGCATTTACTGAAAATACAATCACAGGGAATTCAGGTTACAAAACTAACAACAAGTCAAGCATTATTTTTTTCTTCTTCCTCCTTTGGCTGCTCCCTTTAGGGGTTGCCACAGGGGATCATCTGCCTCCATCTCACCCTATCGTTGACTTCCTCTTTTGTCACATGAAGCCTCTGCATGTCCTCCTTCACTACATCCATGTACAATTCCGTCCACTACCACTCCTCTGAACTGTTTGGAGCTGTTTTTCAGGTTCAGACTGGTTAGATGACACTTGCAGCAATTGTAAGACAGTGTAGTTTTCCAGTTCTCAAACAATTCAAATTTTAAAATGAGTCCTTTCAGTATTTAGCTAGGAGCCATCCAGCATCCAATGCCATGCATGCAGCTGCCTTGTGTTAATTTGATACAAATTATGCAGAACATTATGCTGTATATAAATAAAATCTTCATTAAATTATATATGTTAAGGAAATTGGAGAAAAGTGTGTCCAAAGTGTGGGACGTCCATTTGGAGGAGGCAGGTTTGGGGTATATTTTCTGTATCAGCAGTTAGGGATGCATCTACAGTTCCACTGCAAGTTAAACAGTGATGCTTATCATAAGCTCCTTTACAAATCTCTGTTCCATTACCTTCCAGTCAGTGAGCAATGTTAATGCAAGGCAAAGCATCATCTCGCACTGCAAAACAATTAAAACACTGCCTTGAAAGTGATAATCTTAAAAATAATGAAAACACTAATGCAGTGTCCTGCTCTAACCTTAACTATAAGATTGCACAGTCATCTCAAAAAAATGTTCTCTAAACTAACTGTACATTTTTCTCATTTAACTTCACCATTTTGTGATAAAGATTATTTTTAAGTTAAAAAACACACTTGAATTACACCCCTGTGGGCATCATTTTAAATTAGACTAAGTAAGAGACTCAAAAGACACTATAGTTATTTTATGAATTCACAACCTTAATATGTTCGGTTTGCAGGAAACCTAAATATAGTTTATTTACTTTAAAGAACAAAGAATTTCATCATCGTGTATCATTTTAACCAGTGATCATTGCTTTGTTCGGGGTTGGTTAAAGCAGTTCACAACGTGTACTATTGTTCGTGCACTGAAAGCTCTGATTTTGAAATCCTATCGCCTTGACCTTTAACAAAAAACTGAACATCCCTGAGGGGAGCTAAATAAAAGGGCACCACTGTGTTTTTTACTGATGCCACTGATATGATATCAATGGCTTTTTAGTAAAGGGGGGCTTGCTGTTGCTTTTTTTGGTGTATGAAGGTTCACATTGCTAAATAGAGGCTGTCAGGATGCATAAAGTGTGGAAAAGAGACTCCCTCATCCCTTCTTGCCCCAAGGACAGTAAGGAGGGCAGCAGAGGAGCACTGATTGGGAACAACACCTGTCAGGTGAGGCTTTCGCAGTTGACGGCACAGAAAAAGTGCCAGGTCGACCGCTATGACTGCTAATCTGTGACGTGGCAACCTGCCGGGCTCTGCCAGTCTCCAGAGAGAGAGCTAGAGAGCGCCAGGAGCCCCAGCGTTGAGGCTTTTCTGGGGCTACAATCCTGCTAATGTCTCCCTGAACAGAATGAACCACGCTGACATGCTCTAAATACATTTCATTATCATCATCATGATTATATCACTAATTGTGTGTGCTCGGTAATGTGCTGCAGCAGCCTCCTCCAGGGAGGTGTCTGAAAGACTGAATGATTAAAACATGTATGATGAACCATGCATCAAAACGTCCCTGTGGGCCTCTTCGCAAGATACATGTAAGCAGCTCCACTGACACTCTGAGCCAGCAAACAGCAGAGGATGTGATCTACTGAGGGTTGAAAGGCCGGAGAGAAACCTGCAGGCAATAACAAGACAGCAGGTGGATATTAGAGATGCAGAGGACTGACCTGAGCTGACCCATCCATATCCTTAAACCCACACTACCTAACCTATATACCATAAGACATGGGTGCAGAGCAGCCTAAATAATTCCACCACCACACAACGAGTGAAGCAGAGGCTTAGGTTCAAATCATGGCTGGGTTTCTTTGGCCTGTGCTTGGCAATGTTTCCATCCTTATATGTGGTTGACAGGAGCGGATAAAGTTTTTGTGACAGCATTTGATGAATGTTTAATCCAACATTCATACATCGAGGGCTGGGACTGGGTCCCCAGTCAAAACCCACCAAAGACACACAGCAGGTGTGTAAAATATTCATTCACTACACGCTTCATTAAGAATGAAACATACCATGGTCCCCGTTCATTTATTCATTTCGATTATCGAAACAAAAGACAGAAAAATGAGAGATTAAAACATGGTGGGCGCGCTATTCTGTATTTGTCTCACAGATTTGTAACGATTTGTTTTGTGACAAATAACTCTGTCTGTTGAAATTCTGCTGTCATCTTGCTGAGAGTCAGGCAGCTACTGCGAGAGAAGCTTTCATGTGAGGGGGTGTAACAAATCACTGTCTGTCTGGGACTATCCAGCTCTGCATCTAAATGCAGCAGCTTGACCTTTGACCGGTCCAGGAGCGGCCGGTGACTCATCACACATGGCGTGCTGATACATACCTGAGCCATCAACCAAGAAAAGGGACAGTTTTCATATTTTTATTAATTAATGGCAATTAATGATCTCTCCTGGTGACAAATCTCCACACGCAGACAAATGAAATGACTAATGCCGTGCCTGTCAGTGCTCGGACTAGCTGTCACTGTGGAGTGCCAGCGCTGTTTCAACGTACCCTTTTTGAATGAATGTGTCACACACATGACAAAATTTCCCCATGGAGATCATTAAAGTTTCATCTAATCTAATCTAATTAGTTCAAGTCCTGACAAACTGCCCAAGGCTGCAAGTCAACAGCAAGCCTACACGGAACAGACAAAAATATATATATACAGATTAGAAATTTAAATATTCCTCATAAAGCGCTGTTGCAGTGGTACTGAAGATGTGGTGACAGCATGCCAGCCATCACTACAGTGCAATTATTTATTTATTTCGTTTTGATGAGGTTAAAAATCAAAATCTGCATGCAATCTTTTACATATAGTTGTGCTCCATTTTTATATCTATTTTAGATGAAGATGCGTCTGCTCTGAGGGAACTTTTTTTTTTTTTTTTGTTGCTTGATACTGTAATAAGAAGCTCAGCCTGTTTAGCATACATCATCTTAATGTAAGTCTGTGTATTGCCCCTAATATGACTGAAGATATTTAGAGGCACCAACAACCATGCCTCACTCAAAGTAGATGTCAGTTTGAACTTCCAGGTCATCATGACCATGTCTACATGCTCAAATGTACTGATTTTTGTGTTAAACAGCTGTTAAACAGATGTAAATGGCCAGTGAATGTGTGCCCTCTTTATGCCGTCAACTCAAAGATTCTTACACTCTTTGCAGAGATTAAGTGTATCATGTTCAATGAAAGCACCCTGTGTAAGTTTAATAACATGTATTGATCTGGTATAACATGACAGGTCACCGCTTGCACCCAATAACATGTCTTTACTTTGCAACAAGAGTCTCTTTTACTCCCTTTTTAAGCAGTGACATTTTTACATGACCTTCAAAAATGTTTTTTTTAATCACTCACTGTACAAGCGACACAGTTGAATTTTATTTATAATTAAGTACAGTGTGGCAAAATATGAAAGGGATTAATGTACATTTTCTTGTGAATTGCATATAATAAAAAGCATGCCCTAAAAACAAATTAAAGCATTTTCGATGCTTTCATTTATTAGCAATTTATAAAGCATTAATTAATAAAGCATTATGGAAAGACATGTTTCTTTAACGATTCATACCTTTTCTGTCCATCCATCCATCCGCTTCCGCTTATCCGGGGCCGGATCGCGGGGGCAGCAGCCCAAGCAGAGAAGCCCAAACCTCCCTCTCCCCAGCCACCTCCTCCAGCTTGTCCGGGGGAATACCAAGGCGCTCCCAGGCCAGCCGAGAGATATAGTTTTCTGTCTTTCTGCAATTTTATGTTATGTGAAATTGTTGGTTTTTTTGTTAATGTTGCAGAGCTTTTTTTTTTCTTCATATTTTTAAAAATTATTTTCAATGTGTGTTAAATGGCTTGATAAAAGTAAATTTTATAATCGTCGGAGGAAGTTTCTTGTTTTTCTTCTCCCGCGCTTGTCTGACGTCACTTCCGCCGTCCAGAAAACATGGCGGCTGCCAGTCCCTGTGATTCGGCGCACTCGCTTTACAAAAACGTAGTCATTAAGAATGAGGCAGAAGCGGAGGATGTGTCGGTCAAGCGGGACCCCGTCGTTCCTCTCATTGCCCCGGTCAGTGGACTCCAGCCTCTGTCGTGGTCGCAGGACCACCGCCTGGCTGTGTGCACTTCTAGCTCCCTGGCGGTGATGGAGCTGGTGTGCGACATCCACAGCAGCAAACAGGACCTGACGCTGCACAGGACTTCAATCCCCGTCCCAGCCGAGGAATACAAACTGCGGGTAAGCGACTGCATATTCTTACCTGCTAACACCAACACTTTATAAGAGGGAAATATCAGAACCCATGCAGCTCTGTAGCTTTAGCTTACTAAGCTACTATGGCGTTTACAAGTCACGTGCTCCACTGTTTTGATTGGGAAACAATAACTTTTTCTGCGGGCAGCTTAACTTTATTTCATATGATTTTTTTTTTATTTCAATTTGAGATACTTTAGTTTTTGTTTGATAACTGAAACCATAAGAGTACAGAGTGAGGAACTGTGGTGCTGCATGAGGAAGTCAGGAGTAGCAGACAAGTATGTGGAGGTGGTGCAGGACATGCACGAGGGATCTGCTCTGATCCCTTGTTTGCAGTGGTGATGGACAGGTTGATTGATGAGGTCAGTCAGGAGTCTCCGTGGACTGTGATGTTTGCAGATGACATTGTGATCTGTAGTGAGAGCAGTTGGAGTCGAGCCTGGAGAGGTGCAGGTATGCTATGGAGTAGGGCTGCCACAAACGATTATTTTGATAGTCGACTAGTCACCGATTATTTTTGCGATTAGTCGACTAATCAGATCATCTATCCATTGGACGTAAAACGTACAGCTTATTGCACCAGCATGCGTCTGCTCTTATATAACTATCATTAGCTTACAGCTTTGAGTGTTTAAGGTATGTGCTAACTAAAAATAAAGGCAAGATGATAGTTTATTAAATTTTAATGAATTCTGCAGATTGTTTCGGTGAAGTTTAATAAACAGTACGCCGGAGTATATTGTGTGTGCTGTGTGAAAACTATAACTTTAATCTCAGCCAAACCGATTTACTCAGGAACAAATAAAATACTAAAAAAAAAGCCAAACAATAACATTTTTAAGTTGTCTAAGTGACTCATGTTTAACCTGAGTAGCGGGAGTCCGGTGTTCTCACCGGCTATACTGAGCCTCGAACCCCGGCTAGCTA
>VURO01028427.1:35187-48506 GCA_015108175.1 Pelvicachromis taeniatus | reverse complement strand
TCCTTTTGGTTTTTTTTTTTTTTTTTTTTTTTTTTTGTC
Source organism: Pelvicachromis taeniatus (assembly GCA_015108175.1). Lineage (NCBI taxonomy): Eukaryota > Metazoa > Chordata > Actinopteri > Cichliformes > Cichlidae > Pelvicachromis > Pelvicachromis taeniatus. The sequence goes on along the minus strand of VURO01028427.1, from coordinate 48,467 downwards.
TTCTGAGGCAGAGGTGTGTGGTTAGGCCTGGTTGGCTTTACAGTCAAGTTTAAAGAGAAAAGTTGAACTCAAGTCATGCTGTTATTGACATGGTTTTCCTTGTTAACTCACTCCAGCCTGTAACCCGCCTCATATGTGGAATAATGTGAAACTCATTGGAAAAACATCACGAGACTGTCCTTTCCCTCAGGCCAGAGGACAGATATGTAGTATTCACTCCGGTTTTAAATTCTTAATCAAGCGCATGAGTCATTTAACCTTATTTGACATTATGTCCCATTACTCTTTTCTCCTTTTAGCTTGTTGGTTGCGTCAAAATAGAAAGTTGGGGGGTTTTTTTGTTTGTTTTTTTTTTTGGTTATTTAAAATGAAAATGCGTGTCAGGGAGAGTTTATGTAATGGAGAGCAACAAGCTGGTCAGAGATTTAGGTCAGGAAAGCGAAAGACGGCAACTAATCTCCTGTGACTGACGTTAAAGGCTACATGTGCCGCAGTGTTCTGTTGGGACCAAGATCAGTTTGTATGACAGGGCAGCATGATGAACATTAACCTTTTGTATATGTTAATGGTATGTATGTATGTATGTATGTATGTATGTATGTATGTATGTATGTATGTATGTATTTATTTATTTATTTATTTATTTATTTATTTAATGGGAGAAGGAGCAGAAACGTAGGGTATAATGCATGCACCAGCAAGATCAATACATTTGATATGTCTGAAATCTTTGAGACAGAAGTAAAACTTCCTGCGCGAGAAGCGATCAGAGGGCACTTTGCGTGCCGTGCAGCTGCTGATAAAATTAGACTTGTTGTCAGCAGACTAATCAGTTCTCGCCTTGTTGCCTCTGCAGTTTTGTCCGCTCTGTGTCAACCCAGTCAGTTAGTACAGTGCGGCTGAGTCGATGAGGCTGAGTCGTGTCTCCTGAGTCTGAATGCTACTAAAGCCAACAGGAAATATCCGGGGATTTGTCTGCTTGGAACCAGCACAGACGTGTAGCTATTGCCTCTCTGTGCATCCGTCTAAAAAGTGTTCTCTTCAGCTTTATTAGGAATAGTTTTTGCTTTTAGAGACTAATATGCAAAAGACTTATTGAAAATCCTCGGACGGTATGAGTTCGGACAGGAAACGAGGGGAGAAGCAGAATGAGGAAGACTCATCTGCAGACTGCTGACTCATGCGCCTCCTACTTGAGTTTAACCCACTGCTGGTATTTAATAAATGCCGTACAGTGTGTTGCCGTGTTCTCCCCTCTTCTTCACTTGTGGGTACTTTGTTTCCCCTCCCACTGTTGCATACACTTTTGAATTTTATAAAGTAGGTCACAGTATACCCCCAAAGCTGATCCCCTCACCTCGGCTCCTCTTTTTAGTTTTTATTTGGTTGTATTTTAGTTTTCCTTCTCTTCACCACCCTCACCTCCTTACTTTTGGAAGAAATGTCAACACTGAGGTCTTTCTGCATCATCCCCATGAACGAATGGAGCCAGGCCAACAGTGCCTCCCACTTGTTTGACATTTTGGTTTGGGTTTAAATGTCTCAGTACAAACAGCGTATGTGTGCTCTTGACTTGCTCCACATACAACCCCAATTCAAAAAAACATAGAACACTGTAAAGTTAAAGGAACGCAATCATTTGTAAATATTGTAAACCCATATTTTATTCACAATAGAACATAGAAAACCTATCAAACGTTTACCTACCTTTTACAGTCTCCCACTATTTTTGGCGGTTATTTATTAATCTCTGTATTTGAATGTTTTTCATTTGATTAGATGCATTCATGACTGAGTTTCCCTTAAACACTTTCCCAGTGAGTCACATTGTGGATGATTGTGAGATTTGCATTCATCAGCATGGAAGTTTATAAACGGATGTGTACTGTGAGAGCTGCTTGTCACCCATCTCCGTTTTACATAAGGGCGCTTATCTGAGAGATGGATATTTAAAAAAAAATGATAACAAGCAGTGTTTAGTTGATGCATCACCAAGCATGCTGTGCACAGAAACGGCAGCAGCTGCACAAAAAAAAAAAAATGTCTTTATTGTTCTTTATCTGAAACTAGAGAGTGAAAAAGTCTAGGTTTCATCAGGCAGAAATAAGGAAATGATCATATCAGAACAAAGTATCCAGAAGACGTTTGATCTTTGCAAAATTATTCTAAGGCTTTGTGGCAGTTATAGAAGGGCTTTATGTAAGCACATTATGCAGAGTCAAGAAATCAAAGGACAACACTGAAAGCATCTTCTAGCTGAAGGTTTCTGACCAAAGACACACAGGAAGCTGCACGGCGCAGCTGTCGCATGTTGACTTCATGTGTCTTCACTGATTGTTAGCAATGCCATTATTGATTTTGCTTTACTGGTCAGATACATCAATTTTTCACCCCAACCGGTGGCAGCAGATGGCCCCGCCCCTCCCTGAGCCTGGTTCTGCCGGAGGTTTCTTCCTGTTAAAAGGGAGTTTTTCCTTCCCACTGTCGCCAAAGTGCTTGCTCATAGGGGGTCATATGATTGTTGGGTTTTTCACTGTATGTATTATTGTAGGGTCTACCTTACAATGTAAAGCGCCTTGAGGCGACTGATGTTGTGATTTGGCGCTATATAAATAAAACTGAATTGAATTCTTTCCTTGACTCGACACACTGTGATTCAATAGATCTGCAATGCAACAGTTGAGTGGTTTGGGAAAAGCTTGCACTACAAGCTCTGTGACTCTGCAGTCATGGTTTTGTTCCCTTATTTCTCTTCCTGTACATACAGAGAGGATGGAGGGTTCTGCAGGGACCTGGTGAGCAAGTTGAGGTGGCTGTAGCCTGAAAACTGTAACAGAAGTTTATTATAATAAATAAAATCAGTTGGATAACATTTTTACAGCATATATTTATATTTAGGCTTTCTTAGACAAAGAAATGGCTACTCCTTCCTGCATGTAACCCCAGCAATAGCCGATTACCACATAACTCTAATAGGTCATGCATTGGTACCATTTAACTTCCCACTGGTGTTTTTGACCTGATTTTTTTCTCTGTCGTTCAGTGCGTTTTATTTGGGGAGCCTCTATGATTCCTATGTGTCTCTGTGTGAACCGCTGTTTTAGCTTTGGAAGGCATGGAGTAGCTCTGACTTGACTGAACATGTGTTTAAATGATTTTTCTGCTCTTTAGTCAGCCTGTGAATATCAGCAGTCAGATCATTGGGTAACAAATCAATATTTCCATTAGCACTCATGTTGGTTTAAAAACGAGGAGAAAAAATATTCCAGGACAAAATCGTTAATATCACTTGGATGCCACGTTGACCTGACGATATGCTGATGGTCTGTTACATAATCTCGCACATTACTAAATGGACGGTGTCGTCCTTTTACATCCGTGTGTGTGTTTGACATTTGAAACGCAGCACAAAATAGCTTAAAGCTATGGCTCTAAGTTTAGTCAGGAAGATACATTAGCTTGTGCTCCATATTTACTACTTAGTGTCTATGTGGTGATTGGCTCTTAGGGTTCCCCCTCTGGCTTTGTGGCTCACTTTATCACCTTTGGGACGGGAGGGCGGGGCTTACACAATGAGGCGCTAACACAATGAGGTGCTAACACATATATGTGATGCACATATTTCATCACTTCATTTTGACAGCTGTCTCAGGGTTTTGGTGGCTTGGAATGGGCTTTTGGAGCTGGCCATGTTTGTGAGCATGAATGATCCACATAGAAAAGAGTCGATGAGTCTGTATGACTTTAATTAAAGAGCGATCTGGGCATTTTTTCTGTTTAACAAAAAAGATGTCTGTCATACTTGAATAAATGAAATACCAATTAACAAATGTGGTTGGGTAGCAACCTGGATCTAAAACAACAGTTGAATTTCATTCCTTGCTTTTCGAGTTGAATACTCTTTAGAATTGAGCTCTTGAGCATCTTGACTTTAATAGAAAATTATCCTTATTTGTGGTATTCTGGGGATTGTCGAACCCCATCAGAGCTTGACTGACTATAGCATTTTTTTTATTTATTTTTATTTATTTTAATTTTTATTATTATACTGATCACCACAAAGCATGAGCAGATTTCCCTTACATTTGTTATGTACTTCTTTACATTCTGCCCACCCCTGCTCAGATCTGCTTTTTTTTTCTACATCCAGTGTTTGTGTACAGTTGTTGAGTGCTGTTACTGACGGATCAGCAAAAAGCAAATCTCGCCTGCTGATATCAGGCCTGCCACCAAACACACAAGCCCTCAGTTTCTCTAATATCTGAAGGAGACACGGGCTGATCTAACCGTGAATGTCTGCGCCCACACAGCCGACTCTGTGTCTGAGATGATGTGTTGGAGAGATGTCCCCTCTTGTTTACATCATTCACATCCAAAATTAAAAAACAAACAAACAAACAAACCTCAAAGTAAACATTTAGAGTGTGTATTTTGCCTTCAGGGTTTTCTTGAGGAAAACTATAATGGGTGAACTTTATAAATAACTTGTGAGACTAGATTATATATTTTTTTTCAGTATTAGTATTTTGCACCTTCCCAGCTTGTGTGATCTGTTCATAAATCTTGAGGGTCACAGCTTTCAAAACATGTTCGTCTCATGTTTAGTTTTTTTCTCTCTATTTAATCTCTTCAAACGTTGACTTATACAGATGGCAGGGCTCTCTGAGCGACAGCACACTGACGTGCACAGATGGTTGTCTGTCAGTGATTGCGTATGTTGCTCACTGTGCATCTTCTTACTCCTGACAGCCAGGCTGACAGGGCGCTAACATGATTGTCCATGTGCTTCGCTCTGTCCTGACATTGACATTTGATCGCTCGAGGGGAACGGCTTCAGCCTGAGGATCACATGGTGCTTGCGAGTAGAGCCGTGTCTTTGTGTGTGTCTGTGCAACAGTTACTGAAAGGTGTTTTTATGCTTCAGGTTTGCGCTTCGTACGCTTACTTTCATAAGCGTACATGAGCTCTAGTTTAAACAAGCAGGCAGTTCCCATGTTGTTGATCTTCACTGACGTGAACTAAATAATTTAATCCGTTTAAGTGTCCTGTTTTGTTTCTCAGGGTTAAGGGCTAATGTGTGAGTGCTTTGTTTGAAACTAAAGCCACTCAGTTGAGCTAAATGAATGGCTCCAACTCGGTATGCTGACTAACTTGTTAACTTGACCCATCTGTCAGTTAGTTGATATTATAACCGGGTGAACTTGTTAAGACGGTTGAGACAAACCTCTCGTTTCATTTTTTATTTTTATTTTTATTTCTCCACCACTGATATCGTAATAACCTGAGAAACAGCTGTGCTCATTGTTCCTGCCTCGCTGTCTTGTTTCTTTGTTCAGTCTTTGCTTTGTCTGCCTTTTTTATTAGCTCTGGTTTCATAACCTTTCCATCCTGGTTTGATCTCCTTTTTATTAACTCACTGTTGCAGTTGACATTCATTCGATAGAAGGTTAACCTCCCCACCCCCACCTCACCCCAGTAATTTTTGAGATTTGAACACACTGCAGGTTGGTGGAAGCTGGTGAACATAACAGCGAATCATGGGCATCACAGACGGACAGACGGACGCCATTAAGGCCTATGAATTAGTGAAATTTGCAGAACGCCTGCATGTTTTAATGGATAGGCATCAGTAGTTTGACAACAACATACACGAAGAAGCGGTGCAGAAAGTGCTCAGGCTACACTGTCTTTAAGTACTTATTTTTTTTAATTAAATGTGTATATATAAAGGCTTTTCAGTTTTCTGACACATCTTCTCTTGCTTGTCTTTCAGGTACCCTAGTCAACATGTGTATTGTTCAGAGCAGAGCTTGTCTGGCTCAGGTCAGTCTCGACAGGAGAAAGATCCTGACACCCTCGAGCAGGAGCAGGACTCCACGCAAAACAAGGTGTGTGGGCGTTTTGGCCTTTTTATGTGTCTCAGCTTTTGATAAACGGCTGTAACTAACAGACTACAATTTGGAGACGTGTTGTCTGTTACGATCATTCGTAATGTGAAAACCGAAATAGTCGTCTTAACACCAAGTTGTAGCTGTGGGAGTTGGGTCATGAACTTTAGTGACCCAGCAAACCTTGATGGAAAATGGGCTGGTGTGTTTGTTAAGTGGGCACCTAATGAGCCAGTTACTGGGTCCATGGGCCTTTATGTTTGGCTAAGAGTTCACCTTTAAGCCAACTTATTCAAAACTCATTGATATACTGAGACCAATATGTTGGTCCACCAGAAGTGGATCACTGTCCGCCCAACTAAAATTCTTGTTTTACAAATAAGGGCATACTTTTATGAACATTTTAGAAGTATCCCTCCAGCAACATGGTAATTAATAATGATTTTATATATATATATTTTTTGGGTAGGGTCATATCAGACACTCTTGTACCAACTTATTTCCCATTTTCTGTATCTTCTTCCTGTCGTCCAATGGCTCATAGGTGCTGCATTTCAATGAATACGTTGCTATGTTTATATTAGCCTAAAGATACCCAGCTAGCTGTTGAGTAGCAGACAGTTATGTCAACTAGTTTAAAACCCTTCAAAACCTTTCTAGTATTTACCTCTTCTTCATTGACATCCAAAGTAGTGTCATCACAACATCTTTATACATGAACCAGGGTAACTGAAGCTTACTACCATCTAACATCTGGAAGAATGGCTCCACTGATCACTTTATTGGCGTTGAGTGAATCTGGGCTGCTTTAAACATGAATGGTGCCTTTGATCATCTTTGCTTTAGGCAAACAAAGAGCATTTGGACCTGGAAATGGCTAATTACATCAGACTTAACAAGCACGAAGAGGACCGGAAGTCCTAATCTGAGGAACCGTTGGATCGTCTCTGGAAGCTATTTTTCAAAGTGTAGCCAGTGGCTGTCCAGGAGAGACTTCCTGTTCCATCTGCCGTCTTCAAATGATGATAAGATGAATAAAATGACAGTCTGAGTGGTTGGCAGACAATGATCGATGGTTATGACATTGCATTTTGGGGGGAAAAAAAAAACAATTTAACTTTTCATTCATTTATGATGGAAAATAATATAATTTTACACATTTACTTACTCATGCACCCACACACATGCAATATGATAGTCTCTAATCAAAATAGCTATAATTATTTTGTATATTCTTGCCTATTTGGGGTATATTCATCTACTAAAGCCGTGTGTGTGTGTGTGTGTGTGTGTGTGTGTGTGTGTGTGTGTTTTTTTTGTTTTTGTTTTTAAGGTCATATTTATGTCAAAATATAGAAAACCTTTAAACATCACTATAAATAAGTGCTTGTAAACTCTATAAAAGTAGGCGATGATGAAAGGGAAACTGGCATTGGGTGTTTAATTATAACAACTATGACGTGATAGTGAAGCTTCCCCATGAACATTCAGACTGAAAATTACATGTGGGGGAAAACGGGAGCCAAATCCAGGTAAATGGTTACTCACCAAGCTGCCCAGTTACACGTAAGCCTGGTCTACTCTGCAGAATGTGTCATAGAGGTTGTTGTGATTTAGGTTAGGAGCTGCCCTGCAGGTTCAAACTTCAAGCTCTACATGTTTTCTCAGGCTTTTGTGGCTAAATATTGTCTAAATGGAAAGTAGTTCATCCAAAGTGTGCAGATGTCATTGCAGTCGTTCAAAGTAGGACAAGAAAAATTGTAGATCGCCTCACTTTTTTAAACTTGAACTGCTCCTCTGTGTTCATGTGTCAATGAGTATCAGACTGAATGATAATTTGGGGAAGTGAATGAGTTGTGGTATGCATTTGTGGGCACAGAAGAAAAGGAATCATTGTTTGAGGTCCAACAACAAACGGGCCTGCCAGCAGCCCTGGCAGTCGGTCATTAGCCTTATAATGTTGCCTTTGTCCATCGACAAAAGGCTTTTTCACATCAGGAGATGCAAAGACCTTTTTCGCTCTTGACATTTGTACATACAAAAAAAACAAATTTTTAGAATAAAACCCAATTAACTTAGATTTCTTATCCTCTGTATTCTTATTATTTGTTTTGTCCTAGGTGGTGGAAGAATGGAAGACACACACATCATACGATATGGGGCTAGAGACGGAGAGAGCAGCACTACAAAAACAGAGCATACACCATGAAGAGGTAAAAAGACACCAGCTATGGAAAGATTTCCAGATTATGGCTCACAAAGTAAAAAAAACTACAGTGAACAGAATACTAAGGCAGGCTTTAAAAAGGGGAAATTGAGGTTGTAAATGCCTTAAAGGTTGAGTGTGAGGCAGAGCTCAGCTTTAAAGTTTGCACAATAAACTCTTAAGAGTATATTGTATAAATGGGACACAAACACATGAACTGGAAAAGGAAAATGATGAATAATGTTGATGTTAAGCTGATGGCACTACACACTGATCTAGGCGAGCGGTTAAATTGCATCAGAAATGTACTTTTTCTTCTGTTTCCAGACTGTGAAGCCACAAGAAGCTGAAGTGGAGGAGCCAAAGCTAGACCCAGAGTCAGATACTGTACCTGTTGCCCCTGAGCCAGAACCTACCCCAGATCCCCACGCTGATTTGGGTCTGCAGATTGACACACAGGACCATAACCATGATGTCCCAGTGCTCTCCACTCCAGAACCAGTTCCAGCACAGGGCCACGTGACCCCAGATACCCCAGCAGAGACTTCAAGTGAACCAATTCCCATTCTAGACCCAAACCCAGACACACCCCCCGATGAAGCTGAAAACAAAGCTACCTCACAGAGTGCTGGGCCGACCCACACAGGGTAAGCTCAGATTCACTCCATCAAGCCAGTGATGTGGTGTCTTTCAAGAGAAGTTGGCTATAACCACAGAACTGAATTTCTAATCCTATATTGCTAAAAACCATAGAACATGTTGTTCTTCGGTTAAAGCCAGTTTCACAACAGTCCAGGTCTAGTGTAATCTGTTTCAGTGCCACTATTGTCATGTCACACATCGCACATTTGTTTAGGTATTTATTTTTTTTTTGTGTTTGACTTTTATTTCCTTCAGTTGCTTTTTCTTGACAGTTATTTAAACAAAGTGACTCATCACAGACTAGAAGATGAGCCTAAAGAAGATGTGACCCCTTGGATGTTTGGGTTATTTTTCATGGAGCATTGTGCTGGAGCACGTTGCCTAACACGTGACTGTTTATTTATTTACGCTATTTGTAATGGAAGTTTTAAAAAGTATATAAAGGGAATCATCCCTATGGACATGGAACTTTTCCTCCTTTATCTCCTGCAACAACAACATGTCCTTGCCATGGTATCTCCTGTATTCAGAACTGGGACATTTCAGTCAGCATTTGAAGTCATACTCAACTATCTACCAGCAGCAGGCAACTGCTCTGCCCCCTCTTCCTGTTCTCTGCCTCCCCCTCTCATGCTCTGTGTCATTTATTTCCTCTCCATTGTCCCCATCCCGCCTCTCCCCCACCCTATCCTCCTGTCTACCTTCCCCAGTGTGAGGAGGTGTGGTAAACGCCATGTCCTTTCTTTCCCTCAGTGCAGTGTGGGTTGCCAGTGCAGGAGATGAATTCCCAGTAGACAGCTTTGTCTTTGCTGAGCACTCTGATTCACAGTGCGGGGTCATTCCCCCCAAACTGGCAACCTGTGAAAACTCCCCTTTTGGCAGCTCTCTCCTCAGGTGAGTTTCTAACCACCAGAAGCCAATCAAAGCACAGAGACAGATAATGAAGGTACAAGCTGCACCTCTCTGCTGTGCCCAATCGTCGACCGCTGGCCTTGCTCTTTTTTTTTTTTTTAATTTCCCTTTTTTCTTTGTTTTGCCTCCTCCAACTACGGATTTTCAAAAATGTCAAACTCAATTTAGTAGTTGTTGTTTTTAAACACATATTTGGCATCACCTTAAACTTATTTTTATTCCATGCCCTTCTGTTTCTTTGTTTCCCCTGTCCATTTCTTTGTGTTCCCCCTGCACCACATTGGTCCCCTCTCTGTGATATAGCATGGATGAGGCTGTCACAGAGGACCAGCAGATGGACCAGGGGCACAGCTCTGGTCCTGAAACGGAAATTCAGTCCCCTCCTGGCCTCGTGGACCAGGAACAAGAGCAGCGTGAGGTGCTGGAAGATGGGCTGTCTGTTTTGGACCAAGTGGGCAACGCCTCACACCACCAACACAAAGAACAGCAGGTTAGAAGCTTTGTGGTGTTTGGGAATTGTTATTTCTGTTGAGAAAGAAGCAAATCACAAATAGCCTGTAGACAGCATAAAATATGTAAACTAAATGTGTAAAAAATGATAATAATACAGGACTGCAGCGAGTACTGTCTGCAGGTATGGCTTGAGGCATTACAAAACTGGTGGTAACATGATGGAAAATTTGAAAGTTGGACACGTGGTGGGGGAAAAAAGTAGACCAAGGTACAGTCAACGTCCTTGTTTCAGGTGTGATGTTCCTGAAATATGATCTGAGGGAGAAGATTGGAACAACTGCTACGACACGAACACTGAGCTTGCATATAATAAGAGCGGTGGCCTAAGGTTGCTGTTGGTCATTGAGTAAGTCCACCTGTCTGCACAGGCTGCAAAACCTTCTAAAGACTGCTGTCTAGGTGGTCATGGACATTATAAATATTCAGCATGCACATCTGTTCTAGTAAAGGGCAGTGTTTGAATGTTTCAGTCTGCAAATGCTGAGTCAGCCCGCTGTCAGCTGCTTTTTCATGGTTGAAGGACGAGCGTATCTGGGGAAAGTATTTAGTTTCAGAGGTGGGGGGGCTTGTGTTCATAGTGAATTTGTACCTCATTTTGCTGATTTGGAGCTGAAATCCAATGACTAATCTGTATGTGGCTGGCAATGACTCTCGTTGGGCTGTTAGGGTGTTTTACATAAGAGGCTGTCTGAGTTGTGGATTTTCAGAATCAGGCTCTCTTGTGAGGCTCAAAGTGGCGCTTATATAATCCATCAGACTATTAATCACAGCTCAATGCCTCTCAGTGCTTCAGTAGTCAGGGGCTAGCTTTACTACCATGAATAGAGGGGTGGGCATCTCATAGTTGTTCTACCACACGCTATGCTTGTATAATACGGTACTTGCTTAGTGAGTCACTGATGCCAAGTAACCGTGTTAACAAAATCTTTTTGCATATTATTTGGTGTCTGATATCATATTCTGGATCTCTCTGTGTGGTGTGTGTGTGTGTGTGTGTGTGTGTGTGTTTCAGACAGGGGAAACAAACATTGCCAGGGAGACGGATCCCTCTGTGCCCAGCAAAGAGGACATCCCCACCTTCGATGAATGGAAGAAGCAAGTCATGGAGGTGGAAAAGGAGAAAAGTAAGTGGATTCATTATACAGACACGACACGTGCAGGGGTGGCTAGGGACACGTCGCATGAACAGCTAAGTGCATTTGGCATGAAGTTCTTGTTTCAGTTTGGGTTCAGTGGCTCGAGTTAGCGTTTTAAGGTTCCTGAGGCAACTGGAAAAATGGCTGATGTTAATCTGCCTGTGACACGACACATTCATGCCATTGCTTCTGTAGACAACACTACTTACTACGAGTTTGTATGCTGCGTCTTTTCTCCGTTACATCCTTCCTTATGTTCTGTTCCTGTATAGCTTCCTTCTTTCTTTCTTTTTTGCCGTCCTTTTCACGCTATGCACACAGTGGTCAGTGGAGCATGTGTTTATGCATGTTGTGTAATATCTCTCGTCTTTGTGGTCAGGCACCACTCGTTTTTAAGGCTCTGGAATAGGCCTAATGTAGTGCTTTCTCTGTCCAGGTCAGTCTCTCCATACCTCAAGCAGCAGCAGCCCCCATCCAACAAAGAAGGTCCAGAAAAACTTCAAGAATAACTACGCTTCTGTAGAGTGTGGAGCCAAGATACTGTCTGCCAACAGCGAGGCCAAGGTTGGATGCACGTCGCGCCCTGCCGCCTACACACAAACGCACTCCCGCACACTCGCATGGACACAGACGTCATGCTGTCACTATGCATCAGCAGATGTGTCAAATCACTTTTTGCATGTTAGCGTAGCGTTTAAGCTGAGAGTAGACATCTAAGCACGCATGAAACTATGATTGTAGCATTTTGCCTGCAATTGTAACAATGTTGGGGTGATGGTAGGATTTTAAATCAACTTGTTTTGTTTTTTTTGTTCTGCTTTCAGAGCACGTCTGCTATTCTCATGGAGAATATGGACTTATACATGCTAAATCCATGCAGCAACAAAATCTGGTGGGTCTCACAATAGTAGTTGGGTTTAACTGAGCCCAATTTGTAGCTTTACAAGTTGTATATTAATTTATTATTTAAATTTTTTTTAATTTTTTACAGGTTTGTGATAGAACTCTGCGAGCCTATTCAAGTGAAGCAGTTGGACATAGCCAACTTTGAGCTTTTCTCATCTACACCCAAAGACTTCCTAGTTTCCATCAGTGACAGGTATTCGCTTGTCTGTCTGTTTGTTTGTTTTGTTTTTCTCCTTATAAGCTATTGTGTGTGTGTATATAGAAAAATTACACTCGCCATTCATGTCTCGCCAGACATGTCAGACAAAGCTACGTGTAAGCTCCACGCCACACCATTTACTTCCCCTGTTCATAACGGCTTCAACTGCCTCATCCACGTTCCTGCATCAGCTTTGATCTAATTATGGCCCTTTCGTTATCTTAACCATGATATTTGTAGTATTTGTATTTGACGGGCAGTGAAAAGTAGTAACCACAGAGGGATGTTCTCTTAAGTTACTGACATAATATACTTTTGTCCGCATTGGGTTTCTGCCGTGACTATAGCATTCATATGAAGCCCACACTTTTTTTTTTCCTTTAACACCAGTAAGTCGGTTACATAATGTTGCTTATTGCTCTGTCAGTATGACTATCAACGGATCTCTTTTTACTGACAGTTTTGCTGACAGCCATGCGCCTCAGGTGTAGGGAGAAGAAACCGGAAACAAAGGGGCACCAAGGCTCAAGCCGTCCCTCAAACATGCATGTCACAAGCTGCACAGCTGCACTAACCTGCTCGGATCATTTACATAAGCCTGCATCTTGTATAGAAAGTAGTACATTTTCAGTTCATTTCCACATGAAACTAAAAGTCAGTAGATGATCAAAGAGGAAAGCTCAATGTGTCACTGAAAAATATTAAAAACTAATTGTTATTATTTGTTTATTTTGAGGTAAGGACATACATGGTGGTTATCAACTTAAGCATATCAAGACCTTCCAGTTATCCCATTTCCAAACTTCCATTGTTAATAAATTAAGTTTCACAATATCTTTGCATAATTTTTTTTTTTTTTTTTTTTTGCAAAGTCAATA
>VURO01028427.1:21542-35167 GCA_015108175.1 Pelvicachromis taeniatus | reverse complement strand
AAAATTTCACTCATAATAAATGAATGTTTTAAACAAGTACTTTTTTTTCTATTGTCATTGGTTAGGTCTTATTCAGTTCCCCCTAGAACACTTCAGTTTTATTTAGTTATATATAGATAGCAACAGTTGCTCTTTTACAATATTAGCGAGAAACTGATTCAGTTATAGAGTGAGGATCCCCTCATCCCCAAATGAGTTACGGTGGGTAGCTGTCAGTTTCTAAGCCAGCTTTGCATTCATTTTTGTCCCCCAGCATTATCGCCTCTAACTGTAGTGCAGTCGGGGCTCGTGTTGTCTTTGTTACAGATTTATATCTAGCGCCATAACGCCGATAATTTCCACTCTTAGACATGGCATGAATATGGTGACATTTGTATCCACCCTGTGAGGTCATGCCCGATGACATGTGACAAAATCATATTCTCATTGTTGCAGATATCCTACCAACAAGTGGGTGAAGCTGGGAACGTTCCATGCTCGTGATGAACGGATAGTCCAGAGCTTTCCACTGGATGAACAACTTTACGCTAAATATGTGAAGGTACTCCTGTTTACTTGCAGATAGTAATAATATAACATAAAAGGTACATTTTTCTTAGACATAGATACATATACACACACACTGACATGCTTATATATGCAAGTTAAAGATGTTGCTCCAGGGAGTGTCTTATGACTTAATAGGAAGTTACCAATGACACCAATGTTTCATCTCATGAATAGCTACATAATGATGACCGTGAGGGTGTAACTGTTTCACATGTAAGACTTACATGGTAGCTGAACTCTACGACTGTTTTGATTGTATTTGACATGTGAGCGTGGACTGGCCGTCCTGGACCGTGTGGATTGTACTTAAGCCGCGATCCTTTTGTCAGGGCGCTTCCACTACAATGAATGGTTAGACATTAGGTTTTGAATGCTAAGGAAAACCAAACAGACAAGCAGCATTAACAGTTTTTTGTCCCCACACTCATGGCAGCATTTAGATGAATCTGAACCCTAAGTTAAACCAGGCATGCCTCATTTCTGCTAAAATAGCAGCATAAACAACCAAGGCAAAGTGTTCATTGATGAACATCACTTTATTTTTTATTTTTCCTTTTTTGTTGTACACATAGTAAATGTGTTGTCTGTTGTATTTATGAAATCTGCTTCTTTCTGATTAAGTGTGTTAAAGGTCAGCTATGTAGTCTTTTTATGTGTCTGAGCTTTCATAAAACATGAGCCTGTTATTATCGATAAGAATGGGTTTGAAAGTGTGATCACATCAACTCTTTCCTTATGATCACTTTTGCTCATTACTCAGTGTAGACTTGTTAAGCAGGTGATTAATACTTGGATAATTATCCTCTTTTTATGTAACTTGTGGGTGTATTGTGTAGGAGCTTACTGTTGATTCACGTCGATTCTGAACCAATTTTGTTTCTATTACATAAACTTCTTTTTTTTTCTTTTTTTTTAAGATTTCAGCTTCACCTATTTTTAGTATTAGTTTTTACTTCCTGAGCATTTTACAACTCTTATTCTGTTTTCATACGAATAGTGGAGCTGTAAGTCTGTCCCTCTTTCCCTCCGTCTTGCTTGTGTCTTTCTTGCAGCTTGTTAGAAACATCTGTTCGGTGTCTTGCCTGTGCACTGTTGCAGAATGGTGCTCTTGCATATATCCGCTGTGTGTTTGTCGTAGGAGAGAGCTGAACCGCACACAGGTTCTCGACTTGCTCGTAGCTTGAATCGGCTCTTACTGATTTCTCTTTGTTTTCTTTTTCTCCTTCTGTCCTTCTGTCTTCTTCTCGCATCAGATGTTCATCAAGTACTTAAAGGTTAGCACTCTTCTCTTTCTGTCACAGGTTATAACGGGCTCAAATAAGAACACTTTTATTTTTTTTGTATACTAAAATGGGCGAGTTGGGCTTAATCTTTAATGCATGTGGATAATAAACAAGTAAAACATGCACAAACTGTCAAAGCTCGGGCGAGTCTACTAATGATTTGGTGGTTTGTGGGTTCATGGAGTGGTGTGCGTGTTTTTATACTGTTTAATAGCTTCTCTCTTGTACCTGCAGGTTGAACTTCTCTCTCACTTTGGATCCGAACACTTCTGTCCCCTCAGTCTCATCAGGTAAGTTAAAGAATCGGGTAACCCAATTTCCTCTGTCCCCACACCTTTCTTTAATCTTATCAACCAATGGGGTGGCTGTAGCTCATCTACTAATCCTGAGGTTGATGGTTCGATCCCTGGCTGCTTCCTGGCTCCTTCAGTCTGCATGCCGACTATACTCTGGCAAGATACTAACTCCAGCTTGTTCTCCGACGCGTTTACATTTGAAAGCTCTTACATTAGGAAAAGTGGTAATATTTTCTAACATATTAAATTTCATAGTTATGTCTTTTTTTTTTCTTTTTTTTTAAGAACAGTCTTATGATCTTGTTCCAGTTTACTTCATTATATCTTAAAAGTTTCTGGAATCTGTCTTTTAAAACACAATCGCCTTCATCATCAGCATGTCACTTTGATTACATCAATGCTATGTTATCTAGAATAATGGCGACGGTGTCTTAGTTGAGGCGGCACAGCACTGTAGATCTAGAAGCTCCGCTATCATAAAAAGTCTGCTACGATTAGATTTTGCTGTTTACTTCTTAGACACTCCCTAATTGTTGCTGTTTCAATCACAATAAAAAAGACATTTTTAAAAAACCTGTTTGTTTGTTTTTTGTTGTTATTTTCCCTCAGATGGCACTTCTTACAGACAGTCGTCACTTGTGTATCTATATCCAACACATTGTTTAGTCTCCTTCAGTTTTTATCCTTTATTTCGAAATGTTCTCGAGTGGCTTTGTTTTCTTAGAAAATGCCTCTGCTGTGTGGTAATTTTAACTCTCGACCTCTTCTGTTGGTCTGTTTGTGTAACACATTGTTTGTGTTGTGTAGGGTGTTTGGTACCAGCATGGTGGAGGAGTATGAGGAGATAGCAGATTCTCAGTACCCCTCAGAGAGACTTGAGTATTTGGATGAGGACTATGGTAAGGTGTTTATTTCAAATGCGCAATTTGTATGTAAAAGACAGGAAATGGACGTTTTAATATGCAAAAAATGCATATTGTGCATTCCTCATTGTGCAAACCAGTGCAAGTGCCACAAATCTGTAGGTTACAATGGGCTCAAAAAAGCCAAAATACATTATTCTTCAAAGTAGCTACCAAATATATTTAGCCTGAGGACATTTTTACTTTGTTTTCCGATTAATGTGGTTTTAATTTAACTGCTCCCACGTGTTTCTCTCCAGACTATCCTCCTGGCTACCAACCAACAGAAGACAAGGCCTCTAAAAACCTGCTTGGTTCAGCAACCAGTATGTACACACACACAAAAACAGATTTTCTATGCAGTTGAGTTGGTTCGCTCGCTTGTTGAACCACTTTTAGTGGCAATAACTTGAAGATCAGTGTCTCACATCTTTATGGAGGACTGCTGGCCCCTGTGGCCCTCATAAGGTCCCCTTTCACGGCATTTCAGTAAGCTGGAGGTCTTGACTTTGGACCATTGTAGACTCTTTTCTAATATTTGCTGCTGTGCTCTGGATCATAGTCCTGTAACGTGACCCAGTTTGGGCCAAGCTTTTGCTGTTGGTCAGATAAGCCATCTGACCAACCTGATCGAAATTTAAAAAAGGGATAAGAAAATGAGTCAACTGTCCTGAAAAATGTTAATGAAAATGTTTTGTCACATGTCATGAAGCTGCAGCTACAGTAATCTGGTGTTTCCATTCTATGTTAAAGAAGAACAATTCTATGATTTGTATATATGTTTGGATTTAATACCGTTCTATCCAATCACAGTGCGCACAGTTTTTCTCGATTCTCTGAGACTTCATGCAGTTGTTGGTACAGCAGCCAACTTTCTGGCCTGTTTGGTATGAACTCATTCACATGCTGTTCAAGTATTTGAACCCACTTGGTATCCTGTGAATACACTGTGGGCTTTTTGGGTTGCATAAATTTTGCTGCTTGGCTTTATTTATTTTTTTCTGGAAACCACACACACACACACACACACACACACACATGTGCACATACACTGGTGCCCTTATGTCTCCTGAGTTTGCGAAGGAGGGGTACGGTGCACCCCTGAAAACGTACCGCGCATACAAGTCTCAGAGCTCTAACCATAAACCATAAAAGGCCTTCAGAGTGGATGGACCCTGGAGGAAAGGCTTAAAATAAAACTCATGACAGTAAATCCAAGGGACATAATATAGAAGGAGAATACAGTCATCAGAGAGCATGGTAACGAGAAAAAAAGGAAAAAACATGTGGCACAAAATGTGGTTTGGCTTTGATGTGTTTGGCCTGAAGCTGCTGTCAGTCACAAATCTCATGTCAGGAAAAATAAATGCATTGCGTGCATGTTCTTCTTCTTCTTTTTTTTTAGATGCCATCCTAAACATGGTAAACAACATTGCTGCTAATGTGCTGGGAGGAAAGCCAGAGCTGGAGCGTGGAGCAGAAACGGGAGGTACTGATTTCTCAGACGCCACTTTGTGTTTTTTAAATGTTTACTTTTCTGTTTTTTGGCATTTCACACATGCAACACTCGAACAGTACGCCACGCACACGGCAGCATTTTCAGCCATCTTACATTCATCAGAGCATCTTAGACTTGTTTATATTGCTTCATTTTTAATAGTATAAATAAAGAAAACATCAGTATAAATCCATTCATACTGATTTTGGGGTTAGCCCTGATGGGCACTGAACTCACTCACTTTAGTGTAAGGCAAAGGATCAACACATCCACACTAGGGCTGGCAAAACGATTATTTTCCTAATCGATGAATCTAGTGATTAATGTTACTGCTAAGCAGCTTAAATGAGTTTTGCATTTACGGAGGTTGGGTGTTTGTCTCTGAGTGTGTGTCTACGTGGGGGGTGTCTGGATGAATTAAAGGGTAAAAACCTTTTAGTAAAAAAGTTGAAAACTTACGGTCGTTTTATGATCGGCCATTTCCACCTTACAAAGCCGGCAAAGACTGAATCGCTTCCTTTTCGGTTCAAATATCCCCATACTGTAGAGCTGCGTGTTCGGGGGGCGTGGTTTAAGTCCACATGTTACCGCTACTCGCTGCCGCCATGTGTTTTTATGAAAGTGACGACGCATCGACGCAAATTCTTTACGTCAACGTATTTTACGCGTCGACGTAATCGATTGCGTCGACGCGTTGTCCCAGCCCTAATCCACACACAAGTAAATAAAAAGTTGATAAACTCAAGTTCCTTAGACATCACATTTAGCTGATCTGTTGTAAAAATGCTCTAGTACTTGTGTTTTGCAAGCCACTTGCATAACTTTTAAGAGATACTTTGTTTCACCTCTGCAGGTCAGATTAAACCGCCGTTCTGACATCGATGCCTCAGCCTCTGCACATATTCTCTTTTCGTTAGAAAAGACGTTGACTTGAATTCTGTTGCACGTTTCCACCACACCTTAGCTCCAGGTGGTACGACCGGCCTATCTGTATGAAGTGTTATGGAGCAGGGATTTCCGGGTCAGCACTATAAAAGACTTTTATTGGGATTGTTGAGCATGAATCATCCATCCAACAGGGTTTTGTCTTGTGTAAGTGCCTGTGTTCCTGTGTGAAAAGCGAAACGGAAATTCCGGTTAAGACATGTACACATTGCTTAATAAGTTTCACACCTTGCTGAGATTTAAATGAAAACTTCCTTAATGTGAAGTGAAAGCGGAGCAAATTATGGTTTTGCCTCTTCTATAAACACTATTGTTATCTTATGAAAGCCCTTTTAAACACAGAATTTCAACACTTATAAAGCAAACGTCAATGCGGTGTTTTCACTGCTGAGCTCTGCTCTTACTGTGTGACTGCCGTTTTCGCCTTCGCTGCCCTCTCCAGCCAGCCTGGCTCTCCACATCTTGTTTAGATTAACTGCTTCAAAAACTGGGTCACTTTATTTCTTTGGTTAAAGTGCAAACACATGCATAGACTGAATGTTCATGTGTATATGTGCTAAGAGAGCCAGATGTTTACTTGGCTCTTGGCAGGAGGTCCCTGGTAGTATTTGAGCAGAACTTTGTTTCAGTCCTTCTTGGCTGGGAGCTCGGCTGCATTAAGACGGAGTTGGGCCTATGATGCCGAGCTTTCTCCTGGTTCTGTCTACCACGCAGATCGCTATCAAAACGACTCCTCTGACAACTTTTCTCTAGTAGGGTTGGATTAAAGAAGGAAAGACAAATCTATGAACCGATTTGGCTCTTATGTTTCTTTATGCTTTTCTAAAATGTCTTTTTAGACCTGTTGGTTATGATGACTCATAAAAAATAAATACATAAAAAAAAAATGCAAATTCATTCTTTTAATTTATTAGCATCGCGCGATGGTGTGTTTTTACTGTTTGCTCTCTACGGTGACTGTTCTTAGTCCCATTTGCATCCACTGAGTGAAGCAGAATTTGGGAGAGACGCGGTCGGTTCAAACTGGAACAGACTGGTTCACAGGATTTCTCCCTTTGCCTAAACATGGGCATTCCAGCCTGCAGGGACTGTGCACCTACACGGTCCCTCCTACAGCTGCACAGGGTGGAAAGAAACGAGCCACTGCCAAGTTTGAGGGTTTCTGCGCAATCTTAAAGCCAGTAGCCAAGTGTTGTTGCTGTGCTGTGTTTGTTAATTGTGTTTCTCCAACCCCCAGGTAACACAACCACAGAGGGGGGCGAAGAGGAGAGCACGGAGTCGGTTAAACCAACTGAGGCCCTACACACTGTGTAAGAAGCGTCAGAGATAAACCTTTATTACGTTAAATTGCATTCAGTTCCACATGATGAGCTTTTCGACTACAGATCCCACAGAAACACATTTGTTTTTTCTTTCCCTCAGACTGCAACCTTCAAAGCCCGAACAACCCACGACAGAAGAAGTCTCCGCCTCCAGTGACTCCTCCACATCTTCCCACTCATCGTCTGATCCACATAAGGACGGACAGATTGTCACTCTAGTAGAGGAAGAGGAAGAGGATGAGGAGCCCAGACTGTCAACTGTTACTCTATTGGAGGAGGAGGGAGAAGAAGAAGAAGGGGAAAAGAGCGAGGAGGAGGAGATGAGGAAGGAGGCAGACAGGAACCAATGGGAGAGCCAGGCTTACTGTCCTTTCTCCTCCTTCTCCCTCTCTCTGTCTTGCATGGTCACCCTGCCTGAGCTGCTCCATCGCTGGTGCTCTGCCAGGCAGGCCAAGGAGAGACTGCGCAGCCTTAAGAAGAGGCAGCTTAGCACTCAAACACAGACTCGCCCTGCCGTGAGCACACCTGTCCTCACACACACACCTCCACTGATACCTGTTCCCGCCCCAACACCTACCCAAGAAGCCCTCCCTCTCACAGAAAAAGCTCCAGAAGTCGAGGTGCCTGAGAAGGGGCAAAATGAGTGCAAAGCTCTCAGTGAGGCGTACACCACTGACACACTTCTCAGCACTCACACGCCTGATTCATACACTCCTGAGCTCAGCATCCTCCTAGAGCCCAGTAGAACCTCCACCATGCCCCCTCAGAGTTTCTCGGACAGCCACAGCTCCCTAACACAGCCTACCCCAACCCCTGAGGAGAACCTTTTACCTTCAGTTAAAGACGCAACCCTAGATCCCGTCCCCACTCCACCCCTCCAAGCTGTCTCTATCCCAAAGACGCAGCACGCCAGCAGTGTCACCCCCACGCTTTCTGTTAGCACTGCCCCGTTATCTCCATCTTCTCAGACAGCTTCTCCTGTTGTCGTGGTTCCTCCTGTCAAAGACCAGCCTGTTCAGCCTCTTCCCACTGCTTCAAGACCTGAGGATTTTATCTCCCCTCCTACTGAGCTGCCAGCAGCTTTGCCTTCAAATGACATTCACACAGACTCAGTTAAGTCAGGCGTGGACGGTGGGGACTCGCAGAGACAAAATGTTCAGGCTTCCCAGACCCACGGGGAGCAGGCTGATTCCCTTCCTCAGACAGGAGAGCCTCATCAGGTGGAAGAGGCCGTGGAAGAGGAACTGCTGAGTACTAGCGGGAATGGCAACGCCCAGCGAACGGCTACAGACTTCTATGCAGAGCTGCAGAACGGTGGAGATTATAATGGCGGAGCAGTGAATGGGAACAGCGTGCTAGTTAACGGAGGCGCGGTCCACGGGTCCAGCCAGAAGGAGAGTGTGTTCATGAGGCTGAACAACAGGATCAAAGCTCTGGAGATGAACATGAGTCTGTCCAGCAGATACTTGGAGGAACTCAGCCAGAGGTGAAACCCATGGACATGTTGAAGTTCTCAATTGTAAACAAAAAGCCAAGTTTCATGACAGAGTTCACTGTCCTAATTTGTTTCAGATGTTTGCAAATCTGGGAGAGATTATTAGAAGTTATTTATTTGTATCTGTGATTTCCAGATATCGTAAACAAATGGAAGAGATGCAGAAAGCGTTCAATAAGACAATCATCAAGCTGCAAAACACCTCCCGTATCGCCGAGGAACAGGTCCCATTGCATTAATAGTCTTTAATCAGAGTAAAATATGTTTGCAGTCAGGAGTCTTATTCACTCCATGTACTGACACCTGAGCAGCTGCGCTGATTCATTTCTTTCTTTGTTCTTGGATACTTTCAGGACCAGAAGCAGACAGAGTCCATCCAACTCCTGCAGAGCCAGTTGGAAAACGTCACTAAACTGATGCTCAATCTGACGGCTACAGTCGGCGAGCTGCAGAGAGAGGCATGTTGCTGCTGTTGATTGCTGAGTAGACTGTTTATGGCTTAGATTTTTAACAGAATTTTCTTTTTGTTTTGGGTTAAAACTTTTTTCTTTTTTTTTTCCTGTCGAAAATGGAACACGATGCTTCTCGATCATTCACGCAATGAAGTTTAAACGCTGTCTGTCATCAGATCTCTCGCTGTTCCAGATATAGTCAAAGGCTTGATTTTTATGTTTGGAGTGATGATTTCAGTAGTCGGGTACTTGAAATCCATCTGAAATGGAGTTTGCCAGATAGTAGGGACTATAGTGATCGTACCGTTTAAACAAAAAACGACAAAACAAATGGTTTACAGTCTTTGGTTTCTTCCAAAACACGTGTAGAGTTTGACTTCAGTGGAAATATTTCAACGTGTTTGGCTTTGACTTTTCACCAAAAGCACATTTTCGGAGCCCACGTGGATTAAATGCAGTTACATTAAAAAGGATGGAGGACAACGTTTGTGTATCCTTTCTAGAATAACAACTTGTGCTTAGTTTTTCCTGACTTTTTCTGTTTTTTGGGGGTTTTTTTTGTAGCACTGGGCCTTTTGCAGACAGTGTTTAGGCCAAACTATAAGTGCTTTTGGAGTAAGGTAACATTGGACAACATGGTCCAAACGTCACAACTGGGGAAAGGACCAGCCACTGTATGATAAGTCTACGTAGCTGTAGAAGGTTTGGGATGTGCTGTGCTTCGTTTCACTGTCGCTGAACTCGTCCTCTGCAGGTGTCGGACCGTCAGAGCTACCTGGTGGTCTCTCTGGTTCTGTGTCTGTTTCTGGGGCTCCTGCTGTGTCTGCAGTGCTGCCGCAGCTCGACTCCCAGCCCCGGCACCAACTCGACTGCTCTTCCAAAGAGCAACCACTACCCCAGCCCCAAGAGGTTTGTCACCCACACACATGAATAGGGCATTTTATTTCTGCAGCTTTGCTGGGACATTTGTTGTCCGTCAGTTGCTGTCATTCCCATCCTGCTACTAACTGGAGAAAAATGGACGGTCACCGAATGAATATGCCATCTTGTAAATGTCAATCATTTCCCCCCCCCCCTCATCAGATGCTTCTCCTCTTACGATGACATGAGCCTGAAGCGCAGGGTGACCTGCCCGCTTGTTCGCTCCAAGTCGTTTCACCTGTCCTCTACAGAAGGTAAGGCGTCTTCTTCCTACGTGCCCGTTCACTTTTCAAAGATCTCTCCTCCAGCACACTTTTGTTTTACCCACATGTTTCCTCCCTTTGTTTTTCCAACCGAAACGTAAGCAGCATCGAGATCTGGCACTACAGTCACGCTGCAAACATCATGTAGTCTTGCCTTTAGGCGCTTCCATGCTAACGATCACATAACTGTCCCCATCCAAACACTACTTAGCCTCGCTCCATTCCCTCCATCGCTCACTCCCTTGTACCTTCGCTGTTGCTTTTAAGAAATGTTGCCAGGTTTAGTGACTGATATCCCTCTGGTTGTCACTGCCTAAAGCAACACACGCCCACAGGGAACGGCTGGTGCCAGCAATAAAAGTATCAGCTCTTGAAACCTAAACCTCCCTCTGCTGTTCATTACCCCCTAATGACGTGAGCGCACGCGCTGTGTGTGTGTGTGTGTGAGAGAGTTTGCCCTTGAGGGTGGGACGCTGTCATTGCCAGCTTGCCACATGCAGGCATAAGGAGTGTAATAATAGAGCACAATGCTTTGCTGGCTCATGGTAGACATTTGCAAGTAGTATTCTTAATAAAACACCTGCTTTTCTATGATTTCAGCCTCAATTATTGTGCTAAATCTTGTTTTGGCAACAAGCTGTTACTACAATATGGATTTATGGCTTTTCATGTCTGAAACTACTTGCAAGGTCGCTTCATGCTTATTACATGTATGTATTCCTGTTTCCCATTCCATCATTAACCTGGCCCCTTTCTCCCCTCCCCAGTAGGTCCAGATGACTTGTACATTGTAGAACCTCTAAGGTTTTCTCCAGAGAAAAAGGTACGGTGTCTGTTGGCTGTGGCGGCCGTCGTATACAAGTACTGTGTGTTTTCTAGTGTCAGTGAGGCTTTCAAAATACGTCTGTTTTTAGAAAAGGAACTCCTTATTTTGTGGAGTAAATGAGATGAGGTATCAGCTGAGCAGTGAAAAGAGTGTGTGTGTGTGAGTGCACGAGTGTGTGTGCGTGTGTGAGTGCACGAGTGTGTGTGTGCCAGTACACTGCAAGCTTGATTCACCTTTTTAATGTTTTTAGAGAAGCAGATTGAGTAATATGTTTATGTTTAGGGTTTTTTTTCCCCTCATTTTTAAATTCCATCATTCCCTTTTGCACTTTCTCACCCTCCTCCAGCTACTGTTTGTGCCGTAACATTATTAAATGTTTAGTTTTCTGCTGAACTTTCTTAAATAATTTCTCCATCTCTTATGTTTACCTTGCAGAAAAAACGCTGCAAGACAAAGTCTTTGGACAAAGTGGAGACACTGAAGGCATTCGATCCTTCTGCTCTCCTCACCAACGGGGATCCCAAGTGTAACGGCTTCCACCCGTGTCTCCCTGTGCCGCCATCCTCAGCACGTCCCCTACCTCTTCCTCCTCCTCCTCCTCCTCCACCTCCACCTCCCTTGCCTCCTCCCCCTTCAACACCCCAGGAGGGCCCATTATTGCCCCGTTGCACCTCCAAGGAGTTCCCCTCAGAGACTAGCAGCTGCAGCTCGTCCACCCATTCTGAGGAGTCGTACGCTAGCCGGCTCCCCCCTCCCTCTCCCGTCTTCCCCGCTGATGGCGTATGCAACGGCCACGGCCTTTCTTTCCCCCTCGGCCAGCCGGTTGCTAAGTCCCGTCAGGAGAAGCGCTCAATGAAGCGGCGGAAGTCTCGACAGACCGAACTGCAGTTCCCGCACATGCCAGCGGGGAGCGTCGGTTCTCTGCCCAGCCTGCAGCAGCTTATGAAGGGAAACAAGGAGATGAGTGTCGGGACCATCGGGGTGACAGCCGTCACCGGACATGTCTGAATCCTCACGCGTCACCTTTACGCGATGATCTGCTCTCACCTGTACACACACTACACGGTAGCAGACTTGTGAAGAGAAAGCGGTCTTACCACATCCCAAAGAACCACATTTCCCATGAGCACCCAGGCGCACCGTGGAACTGAATTGGCTATGGCAGCACCAGCTCGACATCATTCAGTTCTCACTCACTCCTGTCTAAGAGCCGTTTACGGTTATGTGCCTTTATATCTGTTCTAGACCTTCTAACTCTTAAAAACATGAAATTTAAACAGTTGTTGGTGTGCACAAAAAGACACTGTGATAGGAAGTGAAACACCAGGAAGATGGAAAACTATGGAAGTGTGTTTGAGAGATTTTCTTTTCATTTTTCTACTGGATAAGCACATTAACCCGTGAAAGTGGAGCACCAGTGAATTAATTTCCCCACTCGGAGCACAGTGAGGAGAGGCGCTGGTCTCGACTCTGTTCCTTGAAAAGTATTAGGCTGCTCTTTGGGATGAAATGTGTCATTGTTAGAGGACTGTGGAGCATGACACATGACTTCTTACCCTCATTTCCTCCTGTCTTTCATTTCCATCCTTTAACCTTTTCCATCCTGTCTTAGTCTCCAAATGGCTGCAGGTGTTTGTTTGGGACCAGTGGGTAAAAGCGTCTCATTCTCGCCTTCTGTCTCTGTCACTTTGTTCCAAGCCAATCATGAGAGCTGAATGAAGAAAAGTCTGCATGAATGTGTTAGCCTTTTTTTTTTTTTTTTTTTTTTTTTTTTTTTTTTTTTTTTTTTTTTGTTGTCTTATTTAACTTTATAAAACAAACACAGTAGCAGCAGTCCAGCTCCTGTAGACCCTGCTCAGTTAGTTTGGGCTGGGCCCAAAAACGCTGTCACATTAGATTTTTGTGATAAAGATAAACAGCTCAGAGGCAAAAAGCTGTATTATTATTATTCTGTTTCATAACTTTTGTTTCTTTCATTTGTAACTGAGCCATGTTTCTCTTATCATTGCTGGCTCGGCTCGTTTTGAGTTGCTGTCAGAGCCAGTATGGGGCAAAGTGTTTCCTGTTAAGGGCACAGTTTACTGTAGGGTAGCCTTGGGTAACGGAGCTGAACGTTTACACACACCCTCTCCTGGACCTTGCAGATGGGTCGGACAGATCAGCTTTATTTATCTATTTATTTATTTAAATGAACAGAGAATTTTGTAACCTATTGCTGGTTTGCCAGTCTCCCAGTCTCGCAGCGTCACAGTGGCTCAATGCAAGTTTGGTACATAGAAGTATTACTCGGTGGTACTGACACATACGGTCTTGGTGGACGGCTCAAACACGTTTGCTTTGTTTTGTTTTACCTTATAAACAGCTTCTAATTGTATTTGCCTGACATATCGGACAGAAATCGCATTTTATATCTGACGGAGTAACTGTTAAAGGCTACATGTATGTTAGGAACACGCTGCTGCTGCTTCTGTGTGTGTTCAGAGCTGCTGGAAAGGTGAAGATGGTTTATTTAAAAAAAAAAAAGGCTATAATGATGAGTGTAGTACTGTGCTGTCTTCTCTCTGCTGGATTGAACTGATTTTAAGTTACTTTGGCTTTGTTAATGTATATTCTATATACGAATTCAGCAAAAACACTGCAGGAAGTTGCACATCTGAAAGGGGGATATTTGTTTTTGTTTGCTTTTAAAGAATAAAATTAATAGGGGTTTTTATTCCCCCTCTATTTATGCAATTTCATAGAGGTTCTGCATGGTTGGTGTCGGACGTCCTGACAGACAGAATTTTCTTCTAATGCTACCATCCTGTAAGAGTGTTATTACCTGTGCTGACCAGCTTCTACTGCTTTTCTTTCCTTGCACATCTTTATCCAGA
>VURO01028427.1:0-21522 GCA_015108175.1 Pelvicachromis taeniatus | reverse complement strand
TGTGAAGAAAACTTTAAATATGCCTGCTTTGATTAACCACTCTCTACCATGCTCCTATTAGCTTCAAATGCCTTTTCATCCTGCTTGTCTAACTTGTTTTCCCATGCATTCGTACTCTGGCCGTACACTCCTTTTTTAGTCTTTTATTCGCTTGTCATCGCTCTTTGATGTCATGTGTTTGCCCCACAACGAATGACAGCGGTGCTTTGTGAGGAAGAAATGAATTGTTGCTGAATAAAAGGGAACGCAGTAAAGATTAATCCAATTCAGAACACTATTTAATGTGATTACTTATGCTCCACAAGCCGAGCAAATCCAGAGGGTTTTTTTTTTTTTTTTTTTTAAATAATCCCTGTTTGAATGTGTAATTTGTTTGTGTGTAAACCTGTACGCACGTGAGATTATTTTTGTGTGTGTGTGTGATGAAAAAGACTACTTTAAATCGATTTAAACGCATAACACAGCAAACAACAAGAAAGCACTTGGAGAGAAATTGCAAATGCTCAGTGTGCACTTTGTATGACTCCTTATGCCTTTTTGTTTTTCTACCCTTTATGTCAAGTGCTACCTTCTCTCTCTCTCTCTCTCTCGCCCTCTCTTTGTCTCTCTGAGTACTCTGAAGAGCTGCACAGTATTTTTGAGCAGGAGTGAGTTACTACAAAAACTGTAGTGCCATTAGAAACTGTGAATTCTTTCTAAATAAAATGTTTTTGTTTCCTTTTTTGTCTTTCATTTTGTGTTGTTTCATTTGATGGACATCGGTAAATATTTTAGCGTAATTGCTAATTCACTTCTGTCATTGGATCAGACGGAGCTTTATGCTGCTGATGGATAATAACCCAAAACGGTCTCAAAGCAAAGAAATGGGATAGTCAAGTCAGTCAAGATCCATAAACAAGGAGCATCTAAAGTCCAGCAGAGTATCTCAAGGGAAGCGAAGCATCAATGAGAGCACTCTGAAGCCTGAACTTTAGGCTAACGAGGATTTTTTTTAAATAATAGTTTAAAATGATAATTTGAACAAAATATTAAAAGCATAATAAGTTCGATTTAGGGTGAATTTAAACCAGACGGGGACAGTAAAGCAACATTAAACGTAACAGCTGCCGCAGGAAGTGGACATCCAGCCACAGGGTGTCGCTGTGGGTCACACGGGCCACTGTTTTCCTCCAGCCCGCCCTCTCCGTTTTCTCTCTGCTGTTTACGTTTATCGAGTAACATGGAGGACGAGGTGGATGTTGACATCGAGGGAGATGACTTTGATAACAATATCGGGTAATAACGCTTGCTTATTTGGATTAATTGATGGCTGTGCTGTTTGGTGAGCTTCTGTGCTGTGGTCTACGCGAGTTAGCGGTGACCCGGATGTCGGCGCAGGATAACTGCAGCTGGGATTAGCTCTGTAGGCGGCTGGATGGTGTGTGTCTGCTCTGCTGGTCACACAGCTTCTTTCCCCGCTGTTTTAGGGAGATGGACGGAGGCGGCTTGGTGCAGGAGCAGTTCATGCAGCCTGCGGGGAAGAGCAGCGCATGGATACTGGTATGACTTCGTCAAGCTCAGTTGTTTTTCTGGCTGTCGATACTCGTGTTGACTCTCCGTGTCTCGTTTGTACAGCCCTGGGAGCTGGACAGCTCCATCAGCCCGGAGAACAGAGAGGTGATAGAGAGGATGTTGATAGAGGAACAGTATCCTTTTACTGCCCTTAAACGCACCGCACAGTGACGCACGGGGGATAACTACAGCACGCAGCGGGGAGTGCTTCAGATGAGCTAATAACGGCCCCATGCTGTGGCTAATGTAAACAAACAGACAGATGGCAAATTAAAAGAAAGTAACCCGATATCTTATAGTGGGGGGATGGCTTATATGTTATATTCACTTAACCAAAAACATCTCAACATAGTTTCAACCAGTAGCTGAAGCTCCTGATATTGTGTTGATTCGATTTTTTAAAGTATTTAAATACTAGTTTTGCTGCTGGTGAAGGAAATCAGTTGTCCTCAACTGTAATTGAAGATATTACCTGACAGGTAAGGAGATTCCCGACCACATTTGGCACAGTGATGCTCACAAAAAACCCAAAGTGAAAAGGTGAGTAATTTCTTCCATCAGCCTTCGCCATGAGCGCAGTACTCCGATTCCTCATTTGCTTGGTATTCATGAACTCGTCAATGTGTGGACATTTAGGTCTCCGGCCAAGAACCTGGCTTCGTCTTGTGGTTCATCCTCTCGATGGTCCCAACAGGAGAAAGAACTGTTTGAGGAAGGACTGGTAAGCTTCCTCTGCAAGTTAACTTTTGTGTCTGAAATGTCATTTCTGTTCGGGAACGTCAGCCTTAAATGGATTTAATAATTGTTTTTAAGCCAGATTGTGTGTCGTCGTCCAAGTTGTTAAGTTGCCGAGGTGTGTTGCTCTACAGGCTCGATTTGGTCGAAGGTGGACTAAGATTGCTAAGCTTATGGAAAGCCGTACCGTTCTTCAGGTCAAGAGTTACGCTAGGCAGTATTTTAAGCATAAGGTAAGACGGTCTTAATTGAAGCTTAATTGTAGTCATCCGCAGATATAAACCTGCAGTTTACTTAAACTACGTACTGTCTTATGCAAAGAGAATGAGTCTTTATGGTATGTTGGAAAATGGGAAAAAAAAACTTTAATTTACACATTTTTCAGGCTAAATCCGAACCCGGTGCTGCGGCTCCCTTTGTAGCTCCCATAATAAATCTACAACCTCCTCAGCCCTCCTCCAGTGACGCGTCTACTCTTGCGAACACTGTCCGCATAGAGAAGCTTTCTGACGACGAGGATGAGGACGTAGACATCACTGACGACTTGAGTGATGATGAAGAAGGCGATAAACCGCAGGCCGTCCTCAGCAGTGATTTCTGTGGGCCTGAGGAGAAAACGGACTCTGGGAGTCAAAGCTCCACAGAAGAACATGGGTTAGAGAGCATCCATGAGATGAAGGAGAAACCCAGCCGCAGCCCTCTTTCTCCACAAAGTCTTCAACCCTCATCTTCCCCTGGTTGCTCAGAAGATCCTGGAGTAACAGAACGAGATGAGAAGGTCAACAAGACCGCATCGGTATTTCCAGAAAGCTGTCAGACACCACTTCATGCAGACTCAAAGCAGATGTTCTCAGCAGGGATTGCTCGACTGGAAGAAGCCTACGGTGATGGAATGGGTACTTCACACTTAGTGTGCTTTGTGTTTTTGCCTCACAGCTACAGGACAAATTAATAACACACATTTTGATCTCCTAGATTCTGCTGACAAGTTTGAGAAGAATCTAAACGATAGACCATACAAAGACCAGGAGGAGGAGGAGGAGGAGAATGACGACGATGATGATGATGATGAAGAGGAGGAGCTGAAGGCCCCTGAACAAGAAATAGAGATGGACACAGAGACCATCACCGAGGATGAGAAGCAGGCTATCCCAGAGTTCTTTGAGGGACGACCATCAAAAACCCCTGAAAGATATCTGAAGATTAGAAACTACATCCTGGATCAGTGGTAAAAATAAGCACACACGTTCGATAACTTTGTTTACACAACTTTGCACAGAAAGTGGTTATTACTTTTTTTTTTTGGCCCACTAGGCTGAAGAGCAAGCCTAAGTACCTAAACAAGACATCGGTCCGCCCTGGTCTAAAGAACTGTGGAGACGTCAACTGCATTGGGAGAATACACACCTATCTGGAACTCGTTGGAGCAATCAACTTCAACTGCGGTGAGTCTGTGTCTGAGTCTTTTACAGCATCTGCTTTTGGTCTTCTGGTCTCTGACTTTTAGCTTCTTGTTGACGTTAAAGTTCTGACTTCCTTTTTGTAGAGCAAGCTGTGTACAATCGTCCAAAGGTGATGGACCGCTCCAAGCATAAGGAAGGCAAAGATGTATTGGAGGCCTATCAGCTGGCCCAGAGGCTGCAGAGCATGGTAGGTGCTCATAAAGCGATAGACTCTGACACTGCAAGCGTTTACGTTTCAAGCGTGCCAGAACTTGACTTGTAACTTCTGACCGGTCGTAGCGAACCAGGAAGCGCCGTGTGCGGGACATTTGGGGGAACTGGTGTGACGCTAAAGACCTGGAGGGACAGACATATGAGGTATGGACACTGCACTGCAGTTTTAATCAAATTACAACTTAAATTCTTACTAATATGTTCACTGTGTTTTTTTTCTTTATCAGCATCTAAGTGCAGAAGAATTAGCTCTGCGGAGAGAGGAGATGAAGAGGCAGCCTAAAACTTACAAGATGTCCAGATACCGCGGGTGAGCACAGTGGACCGATGCAACAAATACACACAAGGTGGTTTATAATGTGGATGTCTATAATGTCACTCTATCCACCAGCTCTTTTGACCCCTTCCAGCTGATTCCCTGCAGGTCTTTTGAAGAGGACATAAAGGTCAGTGATCATTCTTATCAAGATTTAGTCACCGATACACTGACTAACCATGTCATTAAAGATAAAAAGGAAAAATCCTGGATGTGTCTGTCATTGTGATCAGGCTTGTTCTGTTGCATGTTCCAGATACAGATCGGATTCTAGACTATTTCTCATGTTTCTTGAGAAATTCTTGAGGTTATTTCAGTGTAACAAGGCAATTAGTCCAACTGGGGCAGACTAATGAGGAAGCGCCATTTTCATGGAGATGGGGAATACTTTAATGTGCAGTAAATACCATGCCATACCATCATTTATTTATATAGCACTTTAAAAACAACCCATGGCCGACCAAAGGGCTGTACAGTAGAAATATAAAAGATACAATAAGAATATTAAACACAATAAAGGGGGATAGGTTATTTGCCCATAGGTGTGAATGCGGGAGTGACTGTGAGTGTGAATGGTTGTCTGTGTCTGTGTGTGTTAGCCCTGCGGCAGACTGGAGACCTGTCCAGGGTGTACCCCGCCTCTCGCCCCAAGACAGCTGGGATAGGCTCCAGCGCCCCCCGCGACCCTGAAAAGGATAAGCAGAAGCGGATGGATGGATAAATAAATAACAATAAAATAAAAGTGTCAGTTACCTACTGAGTCACAGGCCAGCGAATAAAAATGAGTTTTTAATCTGGATTTAAAAACCAGCACTGATGTAGATTGCCTAACGTGAAGAGGAAGATCATTCCAAAGCGTCGGGCCACGACAGAGAACGCTGACCGGACAAATATACAGGTGCAAGACCATTTAAGGATTTAAAAACCAGTAAAAGGATTTTAAAGTAGATTCTAAATTCAATTGGAAGCCAGAATCTAATTTTGACATGGTACATACACATGAACACCACCACAGGACTTCCTGTGGATGTGTGCTCCAATTGAAAGCACACATTCCAGGTCAGGTGGGCAAAACTAAATTGAATGTGATGTCAGTGTGTCTGCTGTTGGCCCCGTGATGGACTGGCAGACTCTCCAGGGTGTTCATTACCTCTTGCCCCATGTCAGCTGGAACGTCCTTCAGCCCAGCCTATGTTGGATAGGGAGTTAAGAAAATAGTAGATGCCTGGATTATTAGATATACCTTAAATTATATTTTCTTTCTTTTTTGTTGCATAAACTAAGAGGATCTTTTCTCTAAAATGCTCATTAATTATTCTAAGCTGTTTGTTACTGATTACCCTAGGAGCCATTCCAGGTGATAGTCTGTGCTGAGACTCTACTCATCATGGATATGGTATGTTATGCACACAATCACAAGCTGATTAGTTTTTTTCATATATGTACAGCAGATTTTTACCTATATTGACACATAACTTTTCAAAGTATTTGCCTTCTTTATTCTAAAGTTCCTAATTGGATTTGCTGTGATTCTGTAATCAGCATGCACACGTGTCGAGGGGGGAAGTGATTGGTCTGCTAGGTGGAACTTTTCATGAAGAAGCAAAAGTATTGAAGGTAGGACAAGAAGCCCGAACCAACGTGACAAACAGCATAAACCTTTTAATCATATTATATCCAGGAAACTATATTTTGGGACTAATAATTGTGTGTTTAGATCTGTGCAGCTGAGCCATGTAACAGTGTGAGCACAGGTCTGCAGTGTGAGATGGACCCAGTGTCTCAGACACAGGCCTGTGATGTGCTGTCGTCCCTGGGATTCAGTGTAGTGGGCTGGTACCACTCGCATCCCTCCTTCCACCCTAACCCGTCGCTGCGAGACATAAACACGCAGCACCAATTCCAGGTAAAACTGACTGAATTACATGCGTTTGGTTCTGATTTACTTTTGAACTTCTGGATTTATTCCCACTGATGTTATTAATATTTGGTTATTTTTAACGTTTCAGAGTTATTTTTCACGTGGTGGAGCCCCGTTTATTGGGATGATAGTGAGCCCTTATGACCCAGCTAACTCCTCCCCCCACTCCCAGACTACCTGCTTATTGGTAAAAGAGAACCAGGAGCCTTCAGGCCCCCAGAGTAAGTCTTAACACACACACACGACACGAACTTCAAAACAGTTAAGATCAAGAGGCTTTGAAATCAAGCTGACAATGTAGGTCAGTGATTTTGTGTACGCAGTAACACAGTTTATCCTCCGGCTCAGTCTCTCAGCCTCTGTTCCTCCCCAGAGCTGCCATACAGATTCGACTTCCTGTCATCACAAGACATCCCCGACTGGGAACAGACGATGAGGAGGGCTCAGTGGATCATCCACAAATATTCTCAAGCACCAGGGTGAGTGAGACACAAGACTATATTGCTTAATCTTAAACCGGCACCCTAAAGCAGATCCTAAATTTTATTGAAAGTTTTTTTTGTGGCGTGTCGAAGCGTCTTATTTATTATTTTGCTGTGGCTGGTCAGGAGTGTGCAGATGGACAGGCTGTTCCGGAGAGACTCCCATCTCACCTGTTTGGAGAAGGTCAGTTGCAAATTTCAGTGGACTGTATGGGCTGACTTGGAGCTGCTTTTACTGTTTAAATGTCTGCCTAACTACCTGACCTTCCCCGTGTAGATGCTGGCATCACTGGCGAGGTACTTGGAACCCCTACCCGATGACGTGGGAGACTCCTTTCTCATCCAGATCCAGGCCCTTTTCAAGTCTGAATTTGTTTCCAAGCAGCAGTTGCCTGATCGCGAAGAAGGACAACATTTAAATATCTCATCCAAGCTGGTGGATTCAGACGAGCTAACTTTTGATCAGCCGATCAACCAGGAGGAAGAGAAGGACCAAGGATACTCTGAGACTACTGGCAGCACAGTGTTGCATCTAGGCTCTGTATTGTCAACCGAACATGACTATTTACTGTGAATAACCATACAGCAGCATACTTAATAGTAAATGATACTTTTTGTGAATATATTGTGGTATTCAATTTTTACTGGGTGTGTGTGTGAGAGTTTTTGCCAGTGAAGTTATCATGAACGTTTTCTCAGTTCAGCAGATTTCTTTATGACATCATAATAAAACTCTATTTATTATTTATGAATGTTTAGTGCAACACAGAAATGTCTTTTAACGATTTATGTTTAAATACGTGTCATTTACTCCTCTCTATGGTTTACTGTCCAAGGGGACACTTTTATGTTTTTAGGATTTTTCAAATTTGTGGTGGCCAAGCCATTCAGAAAACCTGACATCCAGCAGTACGGTTAGGTTAACTGGTGATTCTAAACTGGGCGTATGTGTATATGATGGCCTGTCCAGGGTGTAGCCTGCCTCTTATGCTACGGCAGCTGGGATAGGATATAGCGCCAGTGGTTTATTTCACTTTAATGTTGAAGCTGGAGCTAATGTAAAAAATACTTTCTATACACAGCTTGTGTTCATATCTGAAGTTTAACAGTTCTTGAGATTGTTAGTTATGGCATTAAGCTGGCACACAATTTGGGAACCAATACAATAATCTACAATAATACAGGATAATTTATTATTGATATATATTATTTTAACTGCAAAAAAAAGTTAAAATAGTAAAGCATGAAAATACATCTACTTGAGCACATAGTAGAATATTTGCTTCCAAAATATGGTGGATTAAAAGCAGTAGCCTGGGTATGATTAAAAAAAATTGACATGTAAATATATTCAGTTAACTTCCAGCACTGTAATAATTTTAGCTTATTTATAAAGTAACTGAGCGGTGTGTGCGGAACGTTCGTAGCGGGGATGTTTCTAGGTGGAATCATTTGGGAGGCAGACGCGTCCCAGAAACTAGTCAACACTAGTTTGTAGTTTTAAATCGCGTCCTTTCGGCTCGCCGAGCATTATTGTGTTTCAGCTCAGCGTAGAACGGTGTTAAAAACTAACTTTCGGACTGGTGCAGGCATTTCAGAGCACTGTTAACCTAGCTTACGTGTACGTAGCGTTCACTTCCCGTAATGACATTGACAGCTGAGAGCAGCTCCTCAGGTGTCACTACCGGATTTATTTTGACCTCTAGGATGAGATGACCGCATTGCGTTGACTGTTTTTGGGTCAGTCCTCGTATAAATTTAAAGATTCTTTTGCAGCATTTGAAAAAAAATAAATTAAACGAAATCATGGCTCTACTTTGCGGAAGTCTTTTCAGGAGCAGCCACTTCCGTTTTCTTTCATCGCATCTAATCGGTAATCTCCGGGTATGCAGACGAACTGTTTACCTTCAGAGCAGCTGGCGAACAACCATAAGCACATCTGTACGCCTGAGACGGACGACGAGTTATCAGATTGACTCCAAAGCCTGCGGTCCTGTCCTGACCCCATGCGGACGCTGCTTCCACACTTCTGCCCGCCTGAGGGCCCTGCCAGCCCCCCTCATATGGATCATAATCAAGCCTCTGCAAAAGATTATGGCTGTAATACTGGGCAGGTAGGAAACACAGGGTGTGCAGGGAGGTCCATAAGCTTTTGGATAGACACAGATTTTGTAGTTGGTGCTTTGGACACCACTACAGTGGATTGTATACAAAGGAGCTCAAATGCAGTCTTTCAGTTTTAATTTAAGGGGTTTTTAGAAAGGTTTTGCAGTAAATACCTAGAAATTACATCAATTTTTAAACATGGTCCCCCTCTCCTGATGCTCAATAATAATTAGACACAGTACCATCATTTTTGTTATGCATCTCCTTATCCAGTACTGGGACACAGGTGGAGCTAGAGCCAATCTCAGCTACATTTGGGCAGTTCTGCTCGTTCTATCTGTGGCCACATCATCAATAAACTGTAATTAGTAATTTCCTTTGGCAGCTACACCTGTCTGTGCCATAACATTGCCTGAAAGCTCTCTGTAACCAGTGGGCTGCACCTTTTTATAACTCCACTGCATTTACACTTTGATGTTGTCTGCCTATTTTTGTGCTTCTGACAATAAGGAAGTTGGACAAAATTGCTAATGGAAGACTTTTGTTGAACAACTTGAGTTAAAGTTGAAAGCTTGCACTTCAAACATAAGTAAATAAAATAAAGTGTGATGGTGTACAGAGGCAAACATCACAAACAGAGTGTTACCCCCCTAAAAAGTATAGACTGAAGTGGTTAGTCAGTATTGACGTTTCAGAGTATAAATGCGACGCTGTAGCCTATAATGGTCTACAAATTCAAACAGATGTAACATTTTAAGTTCAGAATGTAAATAAAAAGCAATACTTTAATAAGGCGTGCCAATAGAAAAGCTCTTAATACAGATGATAAATCTTGTATCCTTTTTTCTTTAGGGCATAATATCAGTTAACAACACTTAATGTTTAATTAAACAATGAATACGCTACTAATTGTTTTATCAACTGTTTTAATTATTGGATTTAAATAAGAACAAATAAATGGCTGTCTCAGTTGTTTCCATGCTTTCTTTTAATTAACCGTTACAAATTAACCAGTGAAACAGAGTGACTGTGATGGTAGCATTTAGCAGACGTGGCGTGGCATGTGAGCTCTCAGTATTTATTTAGTCTTATTTTTCTCGCCCTCACAGCCTCCAACAGAAAACGAAGTAGGCAAATTAACCTGAGGAGTTTATTTGAGACTAGGCGTCCTTTGAAAGAGTTTATTGTTCTGCATTCTTACATTATTATGAGAAACTTTGGTTACTAATCTTTCATCTGGCTTTTTTTTAAACATGAAAGAAGCTTCAGATGATTAATTTCATTCTAATTGTTGGAATAAGACGTTAAATGTACTGCCTGAGCTACATGAGGATTTAAAGCAGAACTAAAGCCCCTCTGTTTGTACAGGAGTATAAGGAAGTGGTGGGTGGCTTTACCAGACAACCGGCGGCAGCTGATGCGCAAATATGCATGGCAGAAGCGCTGGCATCTAGCAGGGGGTGCAGGTGTTGCGATTATGATTGCAGCCCTCTTCCTCCTAACGCACCTTGACGAGTCCCCGCTGACAGGACGGACCCGCCTTCTTGTGTTCAGTAAAGAGAACTTCATGGAGATGGCAGCTCTGACTTCAGATGCGGTGAGAGACGTGGTGTTGCATGTGAAACAAATATCCATTCTGCAAACATTTCTACGAAGATTTATCGAGTCAACAAGTAAGAAGGCGTGTAGTTAAACGGAACAAGATGGAGAAAATGTCATTTGTATACATAAATATTTCTTGTCATCGCTGCGCTTCAGTACATGGAGGAGTTTGCAGAGCTGCTTGTTCCAGTCAGTGACCCTCGTCACCAGGTGGTGGAGCGGGTGGTGCAGCACCTGGCAGAAAGGAACAAGGACATCCCTGAAGTGTCTGACATCAGCTGGACTGTGCATGTGGTGCAAAGTCCCATCGTGAATGCTTTTGTACTGCCAGTAAGTAAAGACAAGTCGAATACTAAGAATGTTACTATTATTCAGTGCAGTCTGCTGTTGGCACACCTACAAAGATTAAAAAGTAATTTCCTTTTCTTTGTGTAGAATGGAAATGTGTTCATATTTACTGGAATGCTGGAAGCCATCGCAGATGTTCACCAGCTCACTATTATACTGGGACATGAGATGGCTCATGCCTTACTGGGACACGGTGTAAGTACATAACTCTCCACAGGCTGTTATAGCATCGTTTGTACCCCATATTATAAATTTACCTTAACACTTGACCTTGAGAGTGTACAGGTTTATTATTATTTTTTACAGATAATACAGGGTTTCTTTGGACCATTAAAAAGTCTTAAATTATGAAATTGAATTCAAGAAAAACAAGACCTTAATATATTTCCTATTTTCCCAGTATTTGGTGACCGTATTACAGATGCAATGGTTTGTTTAAGCCTAGTAGAAAAAGGTCAGAGCCAGTACGATTAATCGTGTGAGTCAGTTAGTCTAAAGATATCACTTTGCTCTCATGTGTGGCAAATAATATAACGTCAAGTACTGTGTTGCAACAATTGTTGCGTTGTTGAAAATGGCTTGCGTATAAAAGCCTTAAAATTTTGACATTATTGGATCTTAATTTTTATTTCTTGAGCTTTTAAATGGGCCTCAAAAAAGCATTTAGTGTGCTTGTTAAAGTGATGCTGGAACTACTTATTGTAGGCGGAGTTATACAGCAGGCCACTGGTGTTATTAACAGAAACAAATTCCTTGATTTCCTGTTTTCTCTCATGCACGCGCTTCCGTGACACACGAGCGCTCAGTCGAATGCAGAAAACCTCACACCTGTTTAGTTTGTGAGGCTGAAGTGCTGCAGTGCACAAAGACCTGTGCAGTATGCTGACATCTCATAGGCTCAGCTGATCAGTAGCAGATGTTGCAGTGAATGAGGGTGAGCCATTGAAAACACTTAAACTGCAAATATTGCTCAAGGGCAAAGTTGAGTCATTTAATAGCCCTTGGCACAGTCTTGGAGGTTCTAGGCAGCAGTGTAAAATATGCATGTGGACCCCCTACAGGTGCAGAATATAGCGCATTATACACTGAGCTCTCCTGACTATTCATCACTTCGACTCTGTCTCTGAAGTATAATAACAGCTGAAGTGGCATCTGTTGCAGTCTTGTTGCATCAGCCGTTGATAAAAGACTAACTGACAATCACCTCCAAACAGTCACTAATCCTGCCGGTGCTCTGATGACCAAAGTGACCTCAGGCACTGCTGTGCTTTATTAATTCTCCGCAGATGGCTGTCTTTTCTTTTTTTTTCCCCCTCCCGCTTTAAAGCCCGTTCTTCTTGTTCTAAAAAAAAGTGTCTAATGAAGTTGTGGGTATTTCAAGACTTTAAATGTCCTCGGAGGAAATGCTTGAAGGAGATTTTAATTAGATGAAGAGAATGAGCATCGATGGGTTTGGTATTACCCAGTAGGTGTGCTCTTATTGGATTGGCTGTTAAAACCTCTAAATCTGTTACAGCGTAACTGTTCCACTGAAATAGATGGGAACGATCAATACGTTCCAGCTGCCTCAATCACCTCCCCAAAACTTTTTACCTCCATTTGTTTTTGTTCATCTCTTTTGTGCCTCAGCATTTCACTTC
Source organism: Pelvicachromis taeniatus (assembly GCA_015108175.1). Taxonomy (NCBI): domain Eukaryota; kingdom Metazoa; phylum Chordata; class Actinopteri; order Cichliformes; family Cichlidae; genus Pelvicachromis; species Pelvicachromis taeniatus. Next base: position 9,145 of record VURO01028427.1, on the reverse strand, counting down.
CTTTTGTTTTCTGTCGCCCTCGCTGCCTCCACAGGCAGAACAGGCCAGTGTGTCTCATGTCCTGGAGCTCCTGTCTGTTGTTCTCCTGATAGCCATCTGGGCCTTGTGTCCTCACGACAGCCTGTCAATGCTGGGACACTGGGTACAGGGCAAGCTTAGAGAGGTGAGGCATTATTATTCATTATCTGAAGATGTATATGAAGTATTAAAGCTGCAGTAGTTTCAAGAAATGACTGGAAGATAAAAAAAAAAATGTACAGTAATCGTGTAGTTTTTACACACCTCTTTCTTTCCTAGCTGCTGTTTCACCGCCCTTTCAGTCGGAAGCTGGAGGCTGAGGCAGATCAAGTCGGATTGCAGTTGGCTGCTAAGGTATCACAGAGGCTGCTCAGCATTTATGTGGCTCAAGCGGTGCCTTCTTTTGTGTTTTCATCGGTCCCCTCTGATGACATCATTAGGGTTAAAGACATGCAATCAGGCTAATGACTTGAGGAAAAATGTTAAATCCAGCTTTTTGGAGCTCGGCTGATTCAAGAGTTTGAAAGTCAGGATTTCTCAGCCATTGTCAGTCTCTATATTCCCCCCTCATGTTATGGATTTGCAATAGCTACTAAATGGCTTACTTTCCTCTAATGTTCCCCAATCATGCATGTGCTCACAGGACACTAGGGGGCACTGTTGTCAAACCAAACTAAACTCAGGCAATCAGTCAGTGAAGACTTTTATCTCAGCACAACACAGTGGGACGCCTCTTCGTGTGTGTGTTTCTGAGGTGTGTGTATTATTTCCAGGCGTGTGCGGATGTGCGAGCAGGACCTGTATTCTGGCAGCAGATGGAACTCCGAGACCAACTATCAGGAGAGCCCACCTTCCCTGAATGGCTGTCCACACACCCCTCACACAGGAACAGAGTCGCTCAGCTGGACCGTCACATACCCGAGGTTTGGACACATGCAGTAATTATTGTTTCCTCCTAAACTGTACAGTCGGGTTCTTATTCATAGTTTCAAACTGTAAATTTTGCATTGTTATTGATACTTTTACCTCCTGGTCTTAAAGTGTATATTTATTTTCTTAAATCATATAATTATAGTTTGGTTTTTTTTGCACTGACGTCTCGTCTCCCTATGTACTGTACTGTATATAGCGGAGATGACAATAAAGTTTTACTTTGACTTTGATATGTTTGTCCCAACTCTGAAGTGAAGAAATCTGTGAGGCCTGTGCGAGGACACGGCCCTACTGCTTTCTGCTGTTCAGGAGAAACAGTGTAGCTTTAGGAGCTGTTGGAAAGCGTCTTAATGGAACTAATGAAGCGTCTGGAGAGATATAAATCCACCTGCAGACACGGAGAGGAGGGCAGAAAGGAAGGAGGAACGTGGAGTTTTAGGAAGACAGCAAAAACATTTTGCTGTGCCAGGCCCTGGATGTCTGCTTAGCTGAATGTCTGGAAGGATTTGAGTTGAGTGCCTGAAAGAAAACAGCCCCACATTAGCGGCTCAGTGTTGGCAGCGTGACCAGCCAATCAATGCTATCTTAAGTCTATAAGGAAATCAACAACCAGTTAAGACAGCAATTTCAGCCGAAACTGTCAGCATCCACAGTCCTCACAACTTTTCTGTATGTGTAAGTGTTAGCAGAAAGGTGGATTAATAATCTGTGTATTAGACAGCAGTGAGGTTAACCTTGACTGTTATTTGGACTGTTGGAGCACTGTCAGATGCTCCAAGCACAAAAGATGAACAGATGGGTAGCCTACTAATTGTCCATCAGGTGCCTATGTCGTTGAATGTGTGCATGTTCTGTGCATGTGCTCGTGCACCCGGTCGTATCCCTGTGAGGTAGATTGACCTCTAGCAGCAGTTGTTGTCGAGGCCGGGCTGTAGCCACAGGCAGTGAAGTGATGAAGACTGTTGTTTGGGGATTAATTGCCCTGCTTTGTGTGTGTGTGTGTGTGTGTGTGGTGCTGAGAGGACTTGGTTTCTGGTACCTCCAATGCTAAACTGTTCGATCCAACATAGCAGCATGTATGAGTCAGTTAACAGCCGAGCCCAGTCTGGTGAAAGCGATGCATAATGTGATGTTTTTAACCTTGCAAAGGGTGACAGCCTCAAGCTACTTAACCCGACTCTTGTGGGGGCACTCCACCTCCACGAGCGCGCTCATCATCCTTAAGCACAGCACATCAAGTCCACTGGTAACATGAGAGGGAGAGCCTGTTGAGTGGGAAGTACACGTATGTGCTCAGTCTTGTAGGTGATGCTAAGTGAGAGATTAATGACTTGCGATGTTGCGTAGGTGTGCGAGACAGACGGGAGAGAATATATTTATCGGCTGGGGTGTGATTGAAGTTTCCATTAGCTCCGTCACATACTGGACTATTGTTAACCATAACCACTTTAGCCAAGCTAAGTTACATGGCTCTTTGATGCTAATGTTGGCCTGTTTGTGTGGTGTTACTGCTTCAGTCTGCAGAGATAAATCTAAGCATCTGTGAATAGAATGCAGTTTCCTGTAAAACTAAGAAAACATAGTGATATATTTGTGCACGTCTTTATTCAGAGACACTTTATCATTTTTTTGTTGCTCTATAAAACCATAGAATGTATATAAAAGATGGACGTGGCTTCCAAGTCAATGCAGAAGTGCATCAAAACTGCATTCTTTCAAATGGCCAGCAGTGGGCAGTGTTTCTGTTTGGGGAAAAGAAGTCTACGAGAATACGATGCTACACTTAACTGATGAGTTTTTGATCTTAATTGTTAGTTTTAAGACTGATTTAGTATAGCATGAGGTTTATTCAGTACATTAAGCTCCCATTAAGAGTCGGGTAGACATTAAAACAGGTTTGCTTTAGGGCATAATTTACAAGTCGCTCAGGTCAGATCCTCCACTTGTCAGATGTGAAAAACTTTAGTCCAAAGAAGGCTTTAAAAATGTCACTCTGCTGTAGCTGTTGAGCTTTTGACAAGCAGGAAGTTACACAACTGTTTGAAAGGTGACACATGGTAACTATAAACGTGACTTTGCATTAATTAAATGCATGTAAGCTAACATTTTAGTTTCCACCAGCCCTGCTCCATAAATTACAACTGATCTTTGTAATTTGTGTAAAAATGTTTGAGGCGAGTTCATCGTGTTTTTTCTGTGTCTGTCCTTTTGCTTTATATTTGTTCAGGCTCTGGAGCTGAGGGAAAGATGTGTGTGTCCTGCTCTGCCTGCTACTGATCCTCGTGATGTTTTCTCCAAGAGCGTACGTGTGTTGCTGGAAAACAGTAGGGAGCAAAGGCGTGAAGGGCCGGAGAGGGGACAGAAACCTCTGTTGACCCGCAGCTCCACCTCAGTCCCCGCAAGACTGCCTGCAGCATTCCTCGCCCAAACTGCACTTCCTTCTTCCCCAGATCAGTTAAGCACACGTCCGCTCCCAGCTGCAGCTCCAGAGAGAGTTATGGCAGCCCGTGCCACTGCTACTGCTGCAGAGGAGGGATCCCAGCACGTGTTGCAGAGCACCAGCTGACAGGGGTGTTAAATCATCACCAACTTCCTTGAATAAACTTGACTGACTATAGTAGAGTAGGAACTGCTGCTAGAAACCTTTCTCTTATTGTCTATTAAATTTAAAAAAATCACTGCACCTGAGTGCGTAGGTGCTAAAAGGGTTAAATTCTCACCCACCATGGCAGAGAGTGCAGATAGCACCACAATCGAGGGTGGAGCTGGCGGTGGTTTTACAAAGGAAGTGACTGCGGGTCATTATATGAATCAGTAGAAAATTGAGGTAAAAGGCTGACGAAGATGAATCAAGAATGTTATCCATGCCTAATGACTACAAAGATGCCACATTAATTAGATAACCTTGAATAGGAAAATACTGAATTAATTAGCTTCCATACATTGCGAGATTAATATGTGCATTATTCATTGACACACGGCAACAGAGAGTAAGCACTTACGCGTGCGTGTTGGAGGCAGCGTCCGTGGCATCCAGAGGACATCTACATTCTCATTATGACTGCTGCATTGTCATGCCACACGCACAGCACTTTATGCGTTTTCTAGCCCGGGGGACGTAATGGTGTAAATTTATGCTGGGCTGTTTGCAGGTTTTAAAACACAGCGCTCTGCATGGGAATGCCAATATCAGCCGTCAAGCTTTGAGAAATCTTTCATGGGATTTTGTCAAATCTTATTTAACAAGGCAAGTTGACTGAGAAAACATTCATATTTACAACAACAGCCTGCGGGAGCAGTCATACTGTGAAGAGGGGAGGGCAGTTACGGTTCAAATCTTGGTAATGTTTCATATGTGTGTGCGCGCGGGGACGAAGTGGTACACGTGGTTACACTGTGAAATCAAAAATGATACTACGAGGTTTTTTTGGGGGGGATAAATTATTTTATTTGTGTCACGCTTTTTAGGCACCGAGCCTGAACTCGCTTCCAAAAACAACAGTTGGGAGTCTTACACTTGCTGTGGAGGCTTTCTCTCACAGGGTAAAACACAGGGTAGGTCTATATTAGGCTCGGTTTCTGCTTTAGAATAAGTGGTCAGTGCATAATGAGCCAATGGAAAGCACATATTGGTTTTTGCACATACATCCATGTAGCTAGCAAATAAAATTCAAACTTGGATATTTCTTCGTTTTTCTTCTTTATTCTAAAATCTATAAATTGACATGGATCAAAGGGGCACAGACAGCAACACAAATAGAAATGTAACATGGATGTGCGTGAAATCACGGGCCTGTGTGACATTACGCAAGGGAACATCAAACGCCTCGCATCGTCACGCCAACCAATTAGATTCTCGGGTGAAAGATGAGTTTCTTTTGAAGTGTTCGCGTGTGCGTGTGGCGGCAGCGCTTTACGTATTGATGCTTGGCTCCTGGGGATTTCCTTTGCTGTCTGTTCACAGCTGATCAGAGAGATGTAAAGTTTTGAAAATCTCATTGACCATATTATGCAAAGCCAGTTGTAATTAAATGAAAGCTACTGGAATATCCGTCAGTCAGCCTCATCGCAGCGCTTTTGTAATGTCTGCCAACTGCTACAAGTTGTAGCTTCTTGAATACAAGATCAATTTTGTGTAAATTATGTGTATTAAACAGCTTTGGAGTGTGAGCCTTGTCACTATCTGCTGCTGAACACAAGTTTTCTCTTTCGGCAATTTGACCTTTGTATGGACTTTTGCATACACAGGTCCTGTTCATTATGATGTAGATAATCTATTTCAGGGTCATATTGTTGCATGCACACTGTGGCAGCTGGGTGCAGCTTCCTCCCCGCTCACAGAGAAATTGGAACATGAGCAAGCAACAGATGACACACTCACACCCAGAGGTAATTGTAATGAGCGTGATACAATACACACACTGAGCTGAGTAATTGTAGCCTACTGCTGGAGTCTAAACAATACTTCGACAGAGGGCTTAATCAAGGAAAACAAAGACGCAGCAGTCAGATGGATTGAAAGGACAGAAATAGAAAACAAACTGGAACCATGGGGACTGACAGGAGAAAAGAAAAGATTTCATTTCAAGTGTGTGAAAGGGAATCTTTGGGGGTGATCTACATGCAAATCAGATGTTTAATTTTTTAACATGCAGCACGAATCGTGCACGGGAAAGTCCTGTTCAGTGTGGTTTCTCCGTTCACATGCGCAGCCTTGAGCAGATAAGATCTTTTCCACAGACTTAAGTTAAAAATCAAATGTCTACTTTGTGTCTGTAAATTCACCTTAAGTCTCACATTGTTTTGAGTTTGTATAGTCTCCCACCCACTAGAGACATCAGACAGCTTCTGAGACCTCTGCAAACCGCTCACAGGTATTTTGAGGCGTTGACATAAACACAGAACTGCTGAAAAGTAGAAGAAGGAGCAGTGAAGGCAGCACACCCACACCACAGAAAGCTGAATGCTTGATAAGTGGCAAACTAAAGATGCTGTTTTCCCAACAAAAACACTCCCAGAGAGAGTGAAGGCAGTGAAAGAGCAACCCAACACATCTGCTGTGTAGGTGGCTGAATGATGTCCCAGAATGCAGTCTGCCTACCCTTTGACCTCCCTGTGGAGTATTGCTCGAAGTGGCTCATCCACGGTTCCGTTTCTTGGATTCGCCCAGACAAAGACAGACACACAAATGCAGCAGCTGGCTCTGATGTGCAGAGGGAATATGGTGAGGGAAAAGTGTGTGTATGTGTGTTGTTGGTGTAAAAGTTGCTGCGTCCTTCCGCTGCACATTAATTATACATGTGGCATGTGGGTGTCTGATTGAAATGAATATTTTACTCCTTTTAATCACTGCCATTGCCAGAGTGATGGAGCATCTGGATGTGTTACCTGGGTAATTAAAGATGCTGTCTCAAACATGCACACATTCATGTCTCCGAGGTTGTGTCTGCAGTATGAGACAGACGCACCCCAGAGGCTTACTAATGACTCAAAATTAGATTTGGAATGTTTCACAGCAATGAGGCTCGTAGAAAAGGAAAGACTGCTTTAAAAAAAAAGATTGTTATTGTCAACGTGAGCCATTAAAAAAAGTGTTAGATATTGTGAAAGTGTAATATATATATAAAAAAAGAAAAGAAAAGCACCCAGCGGTTTTTAAATCACCTAAAACCTAAATTTGTTATTTAAAAATAGTACTTATTTGTAATTGCATTTTGCAACATGCATATTTTCTGTGGGCCCATTTATTGCTCATGCTCTTAGAGAGGAATGCTGTTGTGTTACATGTAGAATGGGGATTGCTGAAAAAAAGGGACAGTTTCCCCATTTCCATTCAGTGCATCTTCACTGACCTCTTATTTATTTATTTTTATTTATTTATTATTTATATTCAGTAAAGTTGTCAGGAAGCTGCGTTCACCGACAAAGACTTTCAGAACGGTTCCCGAGCTCACGCACTGACTTTCAGTTTGGTTCGAGTACTTTTCAGAATCTTCTGATGACACAATCACAGATTATAAAATCCCTCAGTTCGTTTCAATGTTATACTAAAAAAACATCAATCTTAATGTGTTCCCTGCAGTCTTCGACAGAGTGTTGAAAACCTCGCTATCTTTCCTCATAGAAAACTCCTTTTATACTCTCAAGAATCAAGTATTGTTGCCGACTTGTTGCCAGTTGACCTAATTGCTTGTGGGATGTTGATTTTTAAAAATGATTCTATTTTGCTTTTACTTTGTTTGCCTATTGTCCCGGGAGTTTTGGAGATGGGTTTGAATAGCCCACGGCTTTTCCAACTCTCTTTTGGGTCATGTGGCATGTAGAGTGTTGGGCTGAAAGTAATCTTAGCAATAAGAGTAGCTATTTTAAAATGCTCACATGCTTTCTGTACTTATGTTATCTGGGCATAAACTATTTGTGTTGTAAATATTAGTGAGCGCTAATCAGGTTCGTCTTTCACTTTTGGATGACATGATTCTGGTGCTATTTTATTTTTCCAGTTTAAAATTGTCACTTTATGTGTTTTCCCCTCTTCTCTGACTATACCTGCCACCAAATATTTATTTTTAGCAAATAGGCCAAAACCATGTTGCTTAGAAAGGCAAGAGTTGTTCTTTCTCAGCCTGCATTGGTTTAAGTAGGTTGACGACTGTCTTTTTTCTCCCGCATACAAACTTTGTCTAGTGCAGCTTCATTATGAGTTGCACTACTGTGCAAAAGTCTTGTGTCACCTCTCATGTCTTTATGTTTTGCTTTGAAAATAGGAAATAGGCACAGTGATCAATTGAAACATCTGCAAACATAAATGTAAGCAAAAAGTAGCAAAAAGAAAAGTGTTCATAATTCATAATTCCATCAGTTTTGATAAAGTCCCCTAAGATGCAACATGGCAGAGCCTCTTCTCTGTTGTATTACTGTAGATACTCTCCTGACCGCCTCTGTACATACTGATGATTTGAAGTTAACATTTCAAGTTTTGATCCCTCGCTTCCTTTAGAACTGATTTGACTGATTTTCTGTCCAGTTCTTGTCCTTTTGCTGTTTTGAGAATCATTTCTTGGCTTCTTGACAGCCATCCTTCAACTGCAACCATTTCTGATGAGGCTTTGATGAACAGTACATGGATGAACTGAAGGACCAGATGCATCTCTCTGGTCCCATGTCAAGTCTTTGTTGGGTTTCTTATCCTTTTTGCAATATTTCCTAAGAACTTGACTTTCAGATACTATTCATGTGCTGTAGATTTTTTAAGGCCTACCACTTCTTTCTTTATGACCTATATTTGTCTGTTTTCATCATATTTGCACACCATGCTGAGATTTGCCAAGTTTTTCACTTATAGCACTTTGGGAATCACCTTGTTGGTGCAAAAATACTATTTTATGCCTGTTAAACTGTGTTATCTCTGCTCATTCTAATAGATTCAACTAAAGAAATGATTTTTGTGACAAAATCAGTTGCTAAGTTTGAGTTAGGTGTCTTTTTAATGCTTGAATGATTCATAGATCATAAACCTCTTTAAAAATGGTAAAAGATGATAAGTGACTCCTTGGAAGCAAAATATAAGTAAATGAATAGCGGACTGGAGACTTTTGCACAGTGTTGTATATCTGAAGCTAATAACTGCATTGCTCACACAGAACAGCTAAAATATTCGATTTCAGATACTTCTTAAAATACCGTATATCTTCCATTAGTAGCCCCGGTTTAATCAAAAAATTATTCGGCCGGCCCGGCGTTTTAAAAGAGACCGGCGGTTGCTGGAGACCGGCTCTTATTCCCTTCTCAGACGGAATTGTCACGGAAGTGAGAGGGAAAGAGGACCCAGGTGCGGATTTTAGACTGAGGTGAAAAGACAGTGCGTTTACTTACAGTGCTCCAAAACGTATTCCAACAGTTCACAAATAATGCAGTTCCCAATTGTGCTCCTCCTTTGCTCCCGAGTGTCCCCTTGTCTGTGGTAGTCCAGTGCTCGAGTGGTGCTCCCCGAAACTTCTCTCCGCCCGACTCTCCAGGAGAGGACGTAAAAGACCAGAAAATCACAGTTAGCAGGTTTGCTAGCGGACAGTTCCTGTTCAGTGTAATAATCCCACTTCGATGGTTGCCGCGCATCCAGCTTAAATGCTGCTGTTCGTAGATGACGGCTGATGGAAACAGCTGGCCGAGTGATGAGACGCGGGAGGACCGACGACAG
>VURO01028422.1:0-20024 GCA_015108175.1 Pelvicachromis taeniatus | reverse complement strand
TACACCTTATCACACACACACACACACACACACACACACACACACACACACAGAGCACTACTTACTGTACACACGCCCTCCTGGAAACACTATTACTTAAACACTTCCATGCACACAGTCATGTGATACCTCTGATATACTGAGGCTAACTACTTCCCCCAAGTAAAAATTTATGGCTGCCCGATGGACTGTGTTAATCAGATTATACCGAAGTCAGTCATCCTGGTTTGAGAGTGATTTGCGGTCTGTTTGTCTTTAAATTCACTGTGAACATTTTTTGCACATGTCTACGGTTTCATAACTTTTTGTTGCATGTGTTTCGCTTTGGGGTTTTGTTTTTAAGCAAATTTACAATCACTAGCCACTTTATTAGGTACACCTGTTTAGCTGTTCAATCAGCCAATTGCATGGCACTAACGTAACACATTTAGGTGTGTAGACTCGGTCAAGATGGCCAGGTTCACAGCAAACATCAGGGTCCTGTCAGCTGAGAACAAGAATGTGAGGGTACAATTAACACAGACTCACTAATATTGGACAATAGAAGACATTGCCTGTTCAGACGAGTCTTGATTTCTCCTGTAACCAGTTGGATAGAAGTTTCAGGATTTGGTATGAACAACACGAAAGCATCCTGCCTTGCAGCCGGCTGCTGGTGGTGGTATAGTAGTGTGGGCACATCGTGCCCCCACTTGTTGCTGACCATGATTACATGATGGCTTGATTACACGATCTTCTGATTGCTGCTTCCAACACGATAACACACCGTGTCACAAAGCTCAGATCTTCTCAAACTGGTTTCTTGAGCATGAGTTTAGTGGATTCAAATTTCTTCCACAGTCACCAGATAACTGTCGCCAGTGGTGAAATGGAAGATTTGCATCATGGATGTGTAGCTGACAAATCTGCAGCAATTATATACTTCTGTCATGTTAATATGGACCAACATCCATTTGAGACATTTTTGCTTATATTGTGTTCAACCATTTCTCTTTGGGCTGTAGGTAGTTTGTGGACCTTGAGGCATGTTTATTGTCTTGTTAATTGCGTTTTCTTTGTGCAAATTCTTATTTTGGCTTTTTTTTCCTTTTCTCCCCAATTCTTCTGTGCCCTGAATACCTGATCCCTGCTGCAAAACAAGATTGGGAAATTCTTCGGTGAGATCGACCCTTGTATTATGAGAAGCTTGATCAACTCGTCTCTGTATACCAATAAGAGTACGTATAACTACCAGTCGCTCTGTGATCCCAAAAAAGAGGACAAAACATCTGCCGGTATGCGATCCGTCTACGTGGTAAGTTACATAAGCCAGAGACTATAAACACACAAAACCTTCCACACAAACTGAGTCACGCATTAGTGCACACCTACATGTTGTTATATCCATACGTACATTTGTTTCACTGCCTGAACAGGAGGACAGATGCAAGTAAACGTGACACCATTTGTACCATTTATACCTACATGATGACATGCATATACACATACACAACTACAGACCGTCCCTCTAAAGGGAGCCATAAATCTGGATAGTGCGGATAGTAGGGAAAGCAGAGGGTATGGTGAAAGCATGGCTAAAGTGGATGTTTCAGTTAGAGTAACAGAATTGCTTGTCTAACACATCAGGCGATGCACAACCTGGCACTTTTTTCATCACTTACAAATGATACAACTTCCTGTGATTTCCTGTGATTTGACAATAAAACTGATGCTTTCTCTTGCTGCTAAAATATTTCCGTTATAGGTAGAGGCAATAAGCTGTAACCTAACAGAGGTGTTTTCATTTGCAAAAATTTCAAATCATTGATTAGACAAACAAAACAATGTCATTTCTCAGCTGTTAGCACATATTTGTACACGGTCTAGTGACCAAGGTGAGATGAAAGACGCAGATATCTTCTGATCAAAGACACTGTCAGCAGCCAGTGTAACACGGTTAGTAAACCCTCCTTGATGACTCAGAACACAGTCAACTAAAAAGAAAGAGTACAGCACTGATTCACCGAAACAAGGCCCTCGCATGCTAACTATAATCAAAGCAACATGTTGGGCCTTTTATTTAAACCGTGTGCTACTTTGTTTTCTCACTGGTTCTTTGTTTACATAGTTATCCTCACATCTGTTGACGAGGACTGTGCTCTAATTTCCTCACAAAGGAAGAAAATAAAACCTCTGGCTGGAACTTTTGGTCTTTGTGCTGTGCAAAACTAGACGGCTACTGTAAACACAAACAGGATATTCAGACAGGCTCAACCAGCTTAAAATGAATGCTAAACTATTCATTATAGGTTTTATTTTGTGCTCATTCAATATTCTTTTCTCATTTTTCTCCCTTTAAGCCCACAATAGCAGATATATTAAATTTGGGATGGTGGGCAACTGCTGCTGCCTGGTGAGTTCTTTTTGTTATTTGTTTGATTTTGAATTTTTTTTTAATAATATGGTCTGCATTGGTGTCATCCCATTATTATTAAGAGAAGCAAGAATTTTAAGTGCTTAACCCAAAAATACATGGAAAACTGAATTTGTTCCTCCACATTGGACGTATAGCATCTGTTTAATAGCTGCATTTTTCCCTAGACAGTCTACATTCCAGGAAATCATCTCTTGATTTATGCGCTGTGTCATTGTCTTGATGTCACTACAACATGTGCGATAAAAATATATTTTAAGGCCACTTAAAATGTATCTATATTCACACCGTGAAAGCAAATATTAATGCTTTTCAACTACAGTATGCAAAATGCTTGAGCTAAACCTCATTTCTTTATATTTTGTGTCAAGGAGTGGGACTGATTGTAACCAAGTGCTCTTTAGCTTTAGTTGTCCAGGTGTTACGAAAAGTCAACCTCGCTCTTTGGACATTGGATGCTTTTTCACTAAATTTTCAGTCCAGTTTCTCAAACGTTTTCAGATTAGTGTTTTGTTGTTTGTTTTTTATAGGCCACTTAGCACTAACCTATGAATCATCCAAGCATAAAAGGGGACTTAACTCAAGAAAATGAAAATAGCATACCTAAAAAACGATCTATGGAAGGGTCAAGAAGCCGATCTTAGGGAAGAGAAAGAAATAGATTGTGGCAGTGGCAACTGGTGTTATGGGTCCAATTTTGAAATTTTTGGTTAAAATCATCAATATATATGATTAAAATATATGGAGGATGTTGCCAATTAGATGCTTTCAATCTAGAAAGCATCTGATTGCAGTGGCGTCATGTTTTTAGCGTAACAATGACCCCAAACATTGCCAGTGCAATAAAAGTGTAACTGTGTAGAAAAGCACACAGTGGAACACTTATTAGTCATAGATTGACCTCTCCAGAGCCGGGACCTTGGTAGCATTGTGGGATCATCTTAACAGAGAATGGAACATAAGGCATCCAAAGAAGAGCTTTGAATGTCTACCAAGAAGTAGAAGCTTAAAGAACTAATCTTGAAGACTATTAAAAGAAATGATAAAACAGTTGTCCTAAAGTCTCTACAATAATGTCTGCTTTCCACAAGCCTGCTGTGTCCGAGTGATGTTCATCATCAGAGCTTGCCTAAAGGTGATCATACCAAGTATTAACTTTCAAGCTGGTTTGAATTATACAAACACTATTTTTGACTTACATGTTGTATTTCCAGCTATGTTTTCACATTTCAAGAAGTCGGTGTTCCTATTTCCCATTTTCCTAGCAAAGTATAAAGAAACGAACGACTGCTCAAGACGTTTGCACAGTACTGAAAATACAAAATTTGGATATAATTTAGTTAGTTTAGCAGTTTGGTTTTAGCTTGCATGAGTACTTAAATAGATTTTTGTGTTACTATATATAAAAACAAATGAATTTAACCATTTGTGTTTGGGATTTCTTTTCTGCTCTTAGGTCAATAATGCAACAGGTAGTGGTCAGCATCACGTTACCTAACTTCGGGGAAGCAGGTTGGTTCCTATTAATTTAACATGAGAACAAGGGGGGTTGAATTGTTTCTAAGATTTTTCTGCAGATCTGTACAGCCTGGATTGCCTCCTTATGGAGAATTAATTGTAATGAATGTTCTTTTTACTTTGAAGTCAGTGTCATTTTTTACAAATAGTTACAACCTCATCCTTAGAGGAATTTAGCAGGCTTAGGTTTGTATGTATTAGGAAAAACAGAGCACCAGGCCCCCCCTCTCTCTTTGTTAAAGACATTTCTTTTCATACGGCTTTGGCAAAATACGAGTTTTAGTTTATTAAAGCTTTGGCATTAGTTTTATGCTGTCATCCCCAAGAAAATGTCAGAACTGATGTTAATACCCAGAAATGTTCCTTTCTTTTTTCTTTTTTTTCTTCCAAATTTAAATATTACTATTTACATGGCTAGTTTCTCCTGGGAGGAGGGCAATAAGCTTTTATCTCTTAAGCTGCTTTAATTGTCACATATGAACAAAGGATAAATGTACTATCCATATTGAACCTACAGAGAATGACTGTCTGTGTTAGGTTTGCTTTAAAGCTCAGTGTCATAGCAAAATGCAGACACAAACAAAAGCAATGGGATGGTAAAAGAAAATCAGCTTAATCAGCTTTACAGAGGATAGCAAAAGTCCCGCAAGGCAGCCCAATACTGGAAAATTTCCAAAACTCCTAGAGGTAATGTAGAAAATGACAGACTAGACAAACTGAGAATGGTTTCAGATGAATGGGCAATTCTGATTAGAAAGATTTCTTACAAATGAAGTGACACAAAAGTATGTGTGTAACAGTCATCTCTAAATACTGCAGAAAAAAACGCTCCAGTGCTTCCTCTATGAGAATAAAATATGACACACTGGAAAATTCTTTAAGAAGGGAAATGAGATGATGCTGTCGATTCAAGACGACACAAATGTCCACTGTTCACAACAATATCAACAGATTGACAGAAGTGTCAATTGAGGGATGTGCCAGAACTTGCAACTTTCCAAAGCTCACAGGCGAAGTATGAATGTTACACTACTTAAAATGTAGAATTACTCATTATGAAGTTGTTTCGTTGCGCTTTGGGTTCACACAAGTGCTGTCTAAATAAAAATAATAAATCACAGCTAAATGAATGCTAATGTTTGCCGTATGTATAATAGGTGAAAATACATCAAAGCTGTTGTTTTAATCGTGTGTTAACCAAAAATATACCTGAATGTGCTTCTACAGCTACTGATGATGCACCCGACGTGGAGAAGGAGGTCTGCATCAAGGAGGAATATCAATACTACTTTGAGAATGACAGCCTGTCTTTTAGAGGCGTAATCGACACAGAGAAGTGCTCAAGGTAAACCTGTCCACGCGACACTTAAAAACCCGTCTCAGCTACGCAATAGGCACTTACTGTATAGACACTGACTGAGAATTATATCTGTAAAATACAAATGAAAACCCCCAGAGAGGCCTCAAACCTTTCAAAACATTTGCATGCCATAAAAGTGAAGTCAAGTCACTTGGCATTTTCATGTGTGATTTGTGCACAGGCATGTGTGGTGTTTTAAATTCCCCTCTTGCCGGCTAATGGAGTGGCTGCCTGCATGCCGCATGGAATTCCTGCACATTAGCTGCACACACGTTTCTTTTTAACGAGCACTATAAAAAAAATAAAATAAAAAAGCAGAGAAAAACATTTGAGCACCAGCGACATGTGGGTCTTAGTAAAGTTCTCGGAGAACAGTGGCGTGGTAAGGCAGGTTTGTGTGTCCTTAGGAATTAAAATAGTTGGGGAAACTTGACTGAGGGATTTTCTGTGTGTGCAGAACAATAACTGACTACTTTTGTGAAAAAGATGAGAATTACTGCATCTTCACTTCACTGCTTTCTGGTTAAACATTCAACTTCCTGTATCTCTTGTGAGCATGTATGAGTGAAATCGTATCTTTCCTGGACTCAAGCCCACGTGTCAACGACTGCTCTTGTGTCTCTTGTGTGTCTTCCCTTATCCAGGCTCTACCACGCTGAAAGGCTGCCCAAGACGAACCTCGTCTTCATCGTTGCAGAAACAGAACATGGCTGTGAATGTCAGGAAAAGATATTAAAGCAGGAAGAACAGGAGTGTATCCTTTTACTAACACCAACTGTAGTAGACAGTGTGTACACTTGACTCAGGGAACAGATGTTTATAAAGTTTGTGCTTTGGAGAACGTAGACGCTGATTATGACTGATATTTTTCACCACTCGTCATTTAAAGAGGACTTGTGGTAATAAACTGAATGTTTGTTCTCCAAGCTTCTGTAAAAGGGTTGTTTTCCATTGTCGATGGCGGTTAACGTGGAGTATTTCCCTCATTTGTGTCTTTTAGAATCCCACACCCGCAAAAATGAGCATCTTCGCCATAATTGACATTTACAAATTGGCCCAGAATTGAGATTCGCATTGCTTGGGTTTCTAAGTCTGTATGGCAGATGGTTTTGTGGGATAAGTCTGACTAGCTTACAAACAAATCAATGATGTTCTCGCAAATATACAGAGCTGTGATCAATTAGATGCAAAGCCTCTTGGAAAACACCATTGTTAGAACATGATGGCCACATCATCGCAGTATTAAGCAATGTATTCCAACTAGTGGTTTTGTTTAGTAATCAACATGTATGATTTAACACTATTCCAGCTGTGCTTAAAAACTGTGTCTTCTGAACAAAGCTCTATTTGTTGCTGCTATTACTAATGCAGAATCAATCAGAAGTTGTCGTGTTCCTGACTTTAGTCATCCAGCACAAGGGCCTGATCCTTGTCAATTGGCTTCTGAGCCGCGGTACAGGAAGGGGCCTGCAGCTTGTTTTGATAACAATAGTCATGTAAGTGCCTTTAATCAGACTTGGATGATTTTTTTTCCTCTTTTTAAAAAATATGGTTGTTCTGTGCTAGTTTGTCATCTCCAGTCTCCAAAGACCTTTTGTCTGGCTTTCCGGTGAATGGGAGACAAATATTTTCTCTCTGTTTATCTTCTAAGGAAGATATTTGGATTCTTTGTTGAGTTCGCGCTGGGGAACTCTGGCTTTCTCCCTTAGCCTCAGACATGCAGTTAGTGGGGTTGGATTAATTGGTGATTTCAAATTGCACATAGGTATGACTGTGGGTTTGAATGGCTGTCTGCTTATCTATGTTAGCCTTGCTGCAGCCTGGCAACCTGTCCAAGGTGTACTCCGGTTCTTGCCCTATCGTAGCTGGGATAGGCTCCAGTCCCCCGTGACCCTGATAAAGATGAGCAGAAGAGAATAATGGCTGGACTGATAATAGCATACTTTTTCAGAGAGGATCTGCAGCACCCAATGACTTTTAACCAGATATTCAACCAACAAGCATTTACTGGGTGTAGTTATATAGGAAAGAAAGACCAGTGCAAAGTTTTTTGTACTATACACTCACCAGGCACTTTAATAGGTACACCTGTTCCTGTTCTCATTAATGCAAATATGTTATTATTGAATAGAATGGCGAAGCGAAGCTCTCAATTTACCAGTTGATCTACATCCCCACCCTCACCTATGGTCACAAGCTTTGGGAAGTGACCGAAAGAACGAGATTGCAGATACAAGCGGTGGAAATGGGCTTCCTCCGAAGGGTGGCTGGACTCTCCCTTAGAGATAGGGTGAGAAGTTCGGCAATCCGGGAGGGACTTGGAGTAGAGCCGTTGGGAACGCCTTGGTGTTTCCCCGGATGAGCTAGAGGAGGTCACTGGTGAGAGGGAGTTTTGGGTTTCTCTGCTTGGGCTGCTGCCCCCGTGACCCGGTCCCGGAAAAAAGGACGAGGATGGCTGGATGGATAGCATGGCAGCAACTCAATGCATTGGCATGGCAAAGATGACCTGCTGTTCAAAGTTCAAACTGAGCATCAGAAAGGAGAAATAAGTTGACTTTGCCTTTGAACGTGGCACAGTAGTTGATTCTAGTATTTCAGAGTATTTCAGAACCTGCTGACGATTTTCCCACACAACAGAAAATGGTCCAAAAAAACAGTCTAAACTATCCAGTAAACAGCAGTCATTTGCATCAAGACACCTGTGTTGATGCATGACGTGAGATGAGATTGGCCAGACTGATATGAGCTGATTTTAAGACAGCGGAAATGCGTTACAACTATGGTATGAAGAGCATCCTAAGACATTGAAGATTGAAGCAGTTGGGCTACAGCCACATAAGACAGCAATCCTGTCAGCTAAGAACAGTCTGTTATTGTCCAATTTGGACAATAACAGATTAGAAAAATGTTGCTCGGTCTGATGAGTCTTCATTCCTCCTATGGCTTACAGATGATGGCTCAGAATTTGTTATATCCTGCCTTGTACAACCTTTAAAAAAAAAAACTGTGTTGTTTATTCGTACAGCCTAGCTGATCATGTCCATGCCTTTATGACTACAATATGTCCATCCTCTGATTTTTGATAACGCACCATGTCACAAGGCTCAAATCTCAGACTGGTTTTGTGAACATGACAATGAGTTCATTGTACTCAAATGGCCTCCACAGTCAACAGATCTCAATTCAACTGAACTCCTCTGGAATGTGGTGGAACAGGACATTGGCATTGTGGATATGCAAATCTGCAGGAACTGTGCGATACTATCATGTCTATATCCTCCAAAATCTGTGAGAAATTTCTCCAGCTCCCTATTGAATCTTTGACATGAAGAAGTAACAAATAGCCCTGAAGGCAAAAAGGGTTACAAACTGGTATTACATTAGTAAGGTGTACCTAATAAAGTGCCCAGTGAGTGTAAATTTAAGTTCTCATGATTCAAGCCTGTTCTCAAACAAAATTTTTATTGTGTGAAAAGCATTTTAGTTTTTTTTAATTCACCTGGCGGGTAAGAGGTACTGACACCAACATAATTGAGGCCAATTAAGAAGAGACCAGAGTCATTTTGGTGAAAGCACAACTCACTTCCCCAAAGTCCTTAAGACTCTCTCCCAGTATGGGAACAGTATTTCAGTGCTGAACCCATGGCACCTTTCCATAACTAATATCTTTACATCGTGCATGCCATTTCTCTTTTGGATTCTTTTGTCTTTTGTGAAATCCCTCAAAAGCTGTATGTGCGTAGGTTTCCCATGCAAAGATAAACAGTCGGTTGTTACTTGATTTATGAATAACTAAGCTAAACAAACATTTTTATGAGCAGCACAGAATCTTTGCGTGTGAAATCCCTGTGCTTGAATGCTTTGTTTGTTTTCACTCTATAGTCTTTTTCCAGCGTCAAAGTTTTTCAGTCTTAAAAATGAACTCTTCTCCCTGCACTGTGTTGCTCACTCACACACGCATATGCAAACACCCACCCATCCACCCACACACTAACTTTCTCTCACACAATTTCTTCCTTTTCTGCTCATATTTCCTTTCTAACCTGCTAACTATATGGACCCTTTGCTGCATGATTCTCTTTCTCTCTGTTTTCTCTGTTTCCCGCCTTATGATTGGCTGTTGATGGTTAGGATGAGGTCATGTGCCGAAGGAGCGCAGGCTCCCCATTGGCTTCCTCTCTGCTAATGTTACTGCTGCCACTGTTCATGTGCTGTCTCGGGTCAGTCCCATAACGCTCACTCTTTCTCGTTAACACTTTATTATTTTCGAATGCTTGATCTTGCTTGTAAGTTTTGCTTCTTTTTCCCTTGATGTTTCGAATCAAATGTTTTTTTTTTTCTCCTGTCTCCTTCCATATTTTCACATCTCTGCTTTGTTCCACTATTTTATCTTTTTTCCATTGCTTTTCCACACTTTTTCTCACCTGCTGCTCCCTCTTACTTTATACCACCATCTGACTTCACCTTCCCGAATTACTTACATTTCCTTAACTGACTTTGAACTTCAAGCCATTCTCTTTGTATTGTTCCCCATCAATCATTATCTGTCTTCAAGTGTCTACTGGTTACTGATGTATCCGGATGCTAGCAAAAACAGACCACTCACCTATCATCTACATCTACATTTAATTTTCTTTTGCCAAAAAATATCAAGGGAAATTGTTTATCCAAAGTTTTCCAGTCAAATATAAAAAACATCCTGATACCGTTTCATATTTTGTGACCACATGTTTTATCCCTGCATAGCTCATTTAGGGCACTTTCTACGCTTCATTGTCTTTTTGTTAATTGTGTTGTGCAGTTGTAAGAAACTTGCTACTGTCAAGCTTCCCACTGTCACATTGCACATACAGTTAGGTGGAAGTTGTGAAGGTTATAAAAGCCAGAGGTATACAAAACCAGGCTTCTGTCTGCAAAAGGAAGTGTGACAAGCCACAGTGCTGTGCAAAAGTCATGAGCCACCCCTCATTTATATTTTGCAAGGACAAGGGAAAGGGGTACAATGATTTGTTGAAACAAGTGCAAACATAAATGGAAATGGAGTATGACAAATCTTGAAAGTTATGGCCGCCATTATTCTTCAACACAGGCTGAACCCTCTGAGACAGCTTTCTTGGAATTTCTTGAAGTAGTCTTCAGAAACAGTTCTCCAGGCTTCCAGAAGAACATTCATGCTGAGCTCCCGACTCTGAGAGCACACAGAGAACACAAAAAACACTGGAGCACAGGGAATAGTCCAGAACAAAACAGGAGTGCTGAGGTTGACCATGAGTCCAAATACGCAGTTTAGGGGGCCGACCCGGAGACCGACAGCACGGGGATCCAAAACAGCACAGTTCATAACAGGGTAACTCAGGGAGCCATAACAGTGCATAACGGGGCAGATCTGGGGGCTGACCCAGAGGGCGACAGCATAACAGTCCATAGTTTAACAGTTCAGGAGGGCCAACCACGTGAAAAGTGGCAGTGTCGCAGGTGACAGAGCTGGCCCAGAGGCCGGTCACGTGGAAGGCGGCGGCAGCAGAGTTCAGGAGACCGTCCATGACAGCGAAGATGTCCAGCCAATGGCCTGGAAAGTGGCCAACGATGGTGAGGTACTGGATGGGGACGAGCAGGCCGTGCTGGACCAGACAGCGGCGTAGCAACCACATGCGCTTCAGAGGCCCTTCAGAAAAACTCATTAACTATTTTTTGTTTTGTGTGTGCGTGTGTGTATGCCTGTCCTGTTTGGTTCTTTAGCCATCAGAATTATTGTCTGAAGGCCAAGAAAGATGCCCAATGCATTTACTTTACCAAGTTAATCATCACAGCCTTGCTTTATTGGTCCATTTGATTGACCTTTGTTATTATTATTTATTTTATTTTAAGTTATTGCAGACAGGACAGACATGGCTGGAGGATAGGAAAGGGAGAAAGAAAGGGAGGGAAAGAGAACCAAATGGGAAGAGGGACAGTGAGAGAAGACACTTAAAAAAAAAAAAAATCACCTGGAGAAAAAAGAGAAAACAAGCAAAAGAGAGCAACACAATAAACACAGCACCATTGCAATAACCTAGATAAGTGTAAGTAACAGTATATTACAGTATAAATATTGAATGTTATTGTGCAGCGTGCAAGTGCACAATGTGCTTTGAGGTAGCAGCCACAAAAGATATAGTTTGTCTGTGAGTACCTGTGTGTACACCTGTGTGCACATGTTTGGATGAGCGCGCTTGTAGTCAAAAGGTTTCTCCATGTAATGATCTGCTAGAGGGTGTGGGGAGCCTCCCATCCCCCAGGGCATGAAGTAGGCATGGAGGAGATCAAGGCCCCAGACCTCCAGAGGCCCCAAGAGCACGAGAGCCCAGGAGAACCATCGGAGGGGCAACTGTGCCACCCTCCTGGAAAGAGCTGAGGAGAGACCCAAACATTGAGTCACCCATTGGCCACGGTGCAGAAGCCACAGGGGGCTGCAGTGACGTGCCCGCTGGCTTTGCTGGCAGTCACCCATGCCGGAGTGGACCGAGCCCCAGGCCCAGAGGCCCAAGAACCTCAGACCTCGGTTCCCCTCGAAGGAACCCCAGGCCACCTGCCTCATTAACTATTACTTAAGAAAATTACAGGAAAGTCTAGCTGCTTTCAGCAAAAGATAAATTAAAAATAGGTCTGGCTCAAGACCTTTGCATAGTACTGAAAAAAGAAGTGACATTAGCAGATTCAACCTGTTAGATTATGAAGCTCACATTCATTTTTAAAATGAATTAAAACATTGCCAGTGTTATAAAAATGCTAAGAAAAATGGAAAAACAGATGTACATATACTCTGCTGTTTGTTTAGCTTACGTATTTCTTCTTTTTATTCCCAAACACAACATTAGGAAGTAAAGCTCAGTTACTTACTACTGGTCGCACAGCAGTTATTTTTCAAAGCAACTGTACTCAAGGGTAGTCATTGGGTCCTTTTCAAGGGAAGGCATAAATATGTAAAAATAAATTCTGATAAACCTATCTTAGAGTTTTATATAACTAAAGGCACAAGCACAAGGGTAATGAAATAATATTCGATATTATTATTAATAGATACCACAGCACACCTTCGGGGGTCTAGTGGAGTCCATGCCTCAACGGGTCAGGGCTGTTTTGGCATCAAAATGGGGGCCAACACAATATTAGGCAGGAGGTCATAATGTTATGCCTGATCAGCGTATATATCCATGAAGTTGTCTATTTATTGAAACTCTCATGTGCTAGTAAGCTGGAAAGCATGACCGACCTTACTGATATTCAGTTTATATTTACTCGTGATTACCTCTCCACATTGTGGGAAATATTATAGTTCCTAAACTGTGATTGGATAATTAGACTGGTAGGGAGAGGCTTAGCCATAGGGTCAGCTTTTAATGAATTCTCTGTAACAGATACTAACTATAGTTTCTTTTTTCCCTGCTTGCCACTAGGAAGATAACGCTGACTGTGGCGGGGTGTCCGGCCTGACTCCATCGCTGTGGCTAATGCTGTCCCTTCAACTGGTACTGGTCTGGGTTGTGACTGACACCAGACACCATGCCATCCCATCATGACCTCCAAACAACATAATCCAACCCTGTATCTCCACCCTTCGTATCTCCAACATGGCAACCAGCATGCAGCGCTGCCACCAAAAATGAGCGCCCAATGAAAAGCGCTTGTAACAAACAAACAAAACGTGAGCCCCGCGTTCTGCCAGTTTTTGTTGTATTTTCAGCGGTTTCTCTAAAGGATTTCACCAGGGTGCAAGTGACGAAAGAAGTGCATATCAGAATTTAATGATATGAAAGCTAGGAAAGACCTCAACTTATCTGTCCATCATCCTTAAGTGGTACCCGCCAGCTGAGATTAGAGGAATCCAAAGATTCGTTTTGATTGGCGAGTTTTTGTCTGACTTGGTTTCTTACAAAGAGACTCAACTGCCTTACAGTATCAGAGGGATTTGAATCACAATGGGTGGACTTGCTGTTTATTGAATATGCTGAGCAGTTACATTCACCACTGCCAGAAACAGCGCTGCCCTTTGCGAGAGTATATTTTGAATCGATTTGCAGTGGTTAGTTGTTAGGTATTTATTGTTTTTTTTTGGTTAAGAAATTGGCCAAGATCAGAGCAAGAGATGCCAAATCATCACATCATCACGAGCTCTTGCCCTTCGTTTGCCTCATCTGGGTTGCTCATAATAATATTGTCTCAGTCTGATTTTTAGATGACATTACCCAGAGCATTTACACAGTGTCTCTGAAGACATTGTCTTCACTTCATTATGCTGTTCTATAATGTAGATGCTGTTTTTTGCAGTGTGAAAGTCATGTTCATTGTTATGTTTTTGCACAAAAGCTGAACCTCCTACTGCCACAGAGTGCTTGTTTTTGAGTGTGCAGATTTTAACATTGTAGCTGATCATATGGATTTTCTGCCTTGGTTTTGGATTGCCCCCGGTAAAAACTTTGCTGCCATAGCACGCATAAACCAGTCAGGACAAGCTTGGCTGGTGTCCTCTCCGTACTCAGTGGACAAAATCTCTAGTGCCATGTGGACTCACCCTTTTTAGGCTGTGGCTGCTGAATGGTAAATAGTAATAATAGTATTTAATTATTTAAAGGTTATTTGAATGAAGAGTCAGGATATCATTCTGCTGTTTTTTATAGCCACAATTAAAACAATAGAGTTGGAGGAAATTTGTATTCAACGTTTTTGTCAAAATTTGGTCAAAATGAAGGGGAAAAAGGGTATATTTGTATTCACTGCTGTCACTTTTTAAATTAAATGACTACTGTCGGCACTGCAATTCAAAGTGCAGCTGCTTTCTCTCTTCACGGTTTGATCTCCTTGCTGAAGGACAGCCTTTATATCTGTGTAGTGGTAAAGATGCCTATGTCATATTTATTATACTGTGATATCAACTACTATAGAAGAGCGTCATTCTATCACTCTGGCTCACTGATATATCAGTTTCTCAAGAAAAAGAAATCCTTTTTTCATTTTTGTGTGCCTTCTTCTCATATTTATTACATATATTAAAATACCTACATAATCCATGTGATGTGCTGATACTACTGTACATGGTTTTATTAAATTTTGTGATCGTAATTGCCAAAGAGAGAACAGTAAAATACATTTCTTTGTAAAGGGGGGAAAAGTGGGCTAATCAGTCAAACCAGTGCTTTAAAGCAAATATATCTGCTGTAAAAACAATAACACATTTCACAGAGCCAAACTGGATTTCTATCAAAGCTAAATATCAATGTCAACAAATGAAAAACACTTCATGAATTTTGGGATGAAAATATTTTGAATATGCAGTATGTGGAAAACCACTTGCTATAATTTTACAGTTAATTTGCGTACTTACGCAGTCTTTATTGGCAGAAAATAATAGCCAGACTTCAAACTTGGATGCGATTGTTTGAAACACGAGTTTTAAATCTTTAAGATAAAACTGCCATTTTTTACATAAACTGACTGACTTGACAGTTTGTTTTATCGATGATTAACATTTAGGACTTTAACAGGAACCAATCACATCATTTTAAATAAAATAGGACGTGTGTGTCGGCTTTCATTCATTAGAAGTTGGTCATGTACCAGGGTTGAGACCATTTTTTTCCCGTGTTTAGTAATATGAGATACTTTGGGATGTGTACTCTGTGGTTAAATATGAAAAATGCTTTCATGCTGAGCATTCACACCAAATGTTAGATTTGAACATTAAAACAAATCAACAATTATTTGTTTATAGCACTCGAAATGTCAACGGTGTAGGAAATTGAGGACGCTAGGAAGCAAGACTGAGGAGTGCATGTTTTTGTGTATACTCCATAAACACTGGCGGATGTTTGCAGAGAACTACTTAATTCTGTGGGGAAGTTGAAAACTACACAATTTAATCTACACGTATCACATTACCACTAACATTCACCCTCTTCAGAACCCTTTTGTTGGCTAAACAATTACATCACACATGACTTATGTCAGTTTTTTTTGTTTTTTTTTTGTGTCTGACGCATTTCTGCAAGTCCCATCAGGAGATCCTAGCTCTTCTGACTTCTTTTGTGGCAAAGCTCCACTGGCACCACCATCATTAAATCAAAACCATCATTGTCAGGAAGTTTCGCAATGGTCTTACAGGAACTTTTTAGTTTCAATGTTTTCCTGTATCTTTAACTATAATCGTCCAAAAAATGTGGTGAAAATAACAATGGCATTTATTAACCCTTACAAATATCAAGTGCCATATCCAGTAGGACTTGTATTCTCTTGTGGAGAAACTTATTACTATAACATTTATGCAATGTTACCAAGGCAAGATACATCTCAAATTGTTTCAGTGTGCTGCATGATATTCCTGCTTTACTGTGTAATGATGGAAAGCATAATATACTGAGTGTCCGGCATTAGTTCACGATATGTTTAGGTATGACCAGCTAATACTGCCGTCTCTTGAGGGGACAGCATTTGGCTCTGCTGAGGAAAAAAAGAGAACCGGATAGGTATACATGATGTTTGAAATCACCATTCAGTCTTTCTGATCGATTCAAACCATGTTGTTCACTATTATTTAAGGAGCATGCCAGTAATTTAGCTCATTTACTACAATTCATGAGTACTTTATCCCGTCGTCAGTAGTTTTCCAAACCATGTTGCAATATTTGGTATTTCAGCTATCGGGTCAACACAAACTGATGACACTCAGAGGATTAAGTCTTCTGGCTTTGTTGGTCTTTTATACCAATAAACATCCACACTGATTAGATTGAACTGGACGTTGAAGCATCATTGCTATAGTCTTTTACCAAGTTCACTTCCTTTAGGACCATTAATTAGCGGTCTTTAGGCCACAAGCACACCAACGTCCATATCTATCCATCCAGTGGCTAAACTGCCTTTTGTAATACCCTGACTTTTCTTTTGGCAACACCCATCAGATCAGTTTGCTTTTTTTGTTGTTTTTCTTTTTCAAACTCTGTCTCAGTTTTTTACTAGGAGGCATGGACCTTTATGTGATAATTTGGCACTGACAAACTGCCCACTAAGGCCTCACCTCATCTTAACTGGAGCCTGGGACCATCGAACATCTTTGCAGTGTTGGGCCCTATAAATGAATTTTTGTTGCAATTGACTGACAAATGATGCAGTTAAATGTGCTAACAGATATCTATGCTCCAGTTTTAGTGAGTGAAATTCACTCTATTTTGTTTGTAAATTTATTGCATGTATGCATGATACTTCTGGACTATCCATGCATGCACCTATTGTTAGCCGTTTACATCTTTGTCCAAATATGGTAATATTTGGCTTAAAAACTATTTTTATTTATTTATTATTTATTTCTGATGGATATGATGCGTCCCTCTGTCACTGATTTGAAGCAGGACCTTATAAACCAATGGGTGATATAATGTTGGCTAATCAGTCACTTATTTATCATATGACTGTACTTTGTTGTTATTAATAATTTGGAAATGTTATAGTGACAACACAGGAAATCACAAAGGAACATGGTAAATTCAATACCTGTCAACATTAGCATGATACAGTGGTGAATGTGAGCATGCTGCATATTAGTGTTAGCAGTTAGCTTAAGCTATTGATCTACAGCATGTTATCTTAAAGCAGCTAGTATTGCTGTAGTTACTTGTGTTGCCCCTACATTACAGACAGCAGTAAGTTTCCATGCATTTGTATGAATATAAAATAGAAGAAACTTGATACTTGCCTATCTTCAATGAATGTAAAGCAACAGAGCAGGCAATGTCCATGCAAGTGTTAGCAAAACTGCAAAACAGCTGGTAGTGTAGTAGCTCTAGAACTAAAAGTTCTAAAGTATACATGAAATGTAGTTATTTAGCTAAAAATGCTGGCATGGTGATTCAGGTTGCTTTGTACAAAGAAGTAATTTGATCTGATGAACCGCTCCAACAGAATCCCTTTAGAAATGCATGGAAAAGAATGGAGAAGGAACGTAACCTCCACAGCCATCCAGATGTTTTATTCTACTCTTAAGTGCTAAAATCAGATGCTGTCACCTCAGGAATAATATACTCTAGATGTGATATGAAGTGTTTTTGATTCTGTTGGTGCTCTTGGTGTGGATCGTGTGGGTTGGCCTTTTTATTTCTGGAACCTTTTGCGTGTATGTGTGTCTGTTACCCTCCTGCCAGTCTGGCAGATGATTGATGGGCCTGTCGGTCAGTCTTTCGCTGCCTTTGTTTCTTACGGCCAGCCACCAAGTACTTCGACAGTCTCAGCTTCGGATGGGTCTAAGTGGGCCTCTCTGTCAGTCTCCCTTGATTGTGGTTCAGTGTGTTACACTTGATTTTCCAGAGTCAGTCATGTAAAAAAATAAAATAAAATTGTAAAATAGAAAAAAAAAAAAAGAACAATGTTTATAATCCTGGAGAAGAAAAAACGTGTTTATTAATGTGCAAATAAGGTATAACCAGAATAAAACTTTATCATTATTAGATATTCCATTGTGTTACGACTTCTGGCTGATGACCTTTTCTTGCAGACTGTTTTTTTTCCACAGTGGATCAGATTTCTGTTAGTAACTTCTGTCACTTTGCCAGCACACATTTCCCATCCAAATGTGTGTGAGAATGAGAAGGAAGCACCCCGAGTCTGCTCTCCCAGTGTCTAGCCAACATCAGAAACTTGCAACCAGCCAAAATCAACATTGTCCAGGAAAAGAAACGAAAGATCCGTAGGTCTATCCACATCTCTCCTCACTGAACAATGAATTTGACTCAGCTACACATCCATTAACAAAGGCCCATAATGGTCATAAATTTAGTGATTCCTGATTTCCCTGTTGCACACTGATCAAATGGTAAGTGAGTTTCTCATTAAGATGGTCCGATTTACACTTAAAACCTGAAACCAGCTGTGCACACAGTTTCAGAGCTACTATTCCTCACTGCCCCCCAAAGACAAACTATAGGCTCATTTTACGCTTTATTGTGGACGTTAAAACTAACCGTACTCCTACATGGTGTGCTGCTAAAACATAGAGAAAGAAGAGATGCTTTGGGGCATTTTTAATGAGACCAATTACAGTGACTTTCTTCTTTATAATGGCCTTTATTGTTGATAGCACAGCTGGTGAATGACTATACAGAGACTAATATGATTCAATTCTGTATTTTACAGATCCTGTGAAATAAATTGATTATGGTGTCAATCAAAAGTGACATTTTAGGCAAGTATAATTTGTATGTCTCCGCAGCAAATAAGAGGAATACAAATTTAAAATATAATTTATTATCATATTAAGACAGAGAAATTGCGGAATAAATTTCTTCAGCCTAGCTAGCTCATAAGTTTATATTTTATAACCGAAGCATATTTTTCATCTGTTTTTAGTGCTTTCTCTTTCCTTAATGTACAAAAGATTTAGTATCATGCCTGAAAGCTGCATTTTCCGGTGACAGCGCCCTGTCTATGCTGGACTCCATTTTTTTCCCCTCCAATCTCTTCCTCTCCAAAAGTATTATTCCTTGTCTCTCACGGATGAATTGCGATGTCAACAGCACACGGTGGATTTCCTGCCAAGGGTTCTGGATTTCGCGTCTGGCAACAAGATGACCCTGTTCGTTTACACTGAGAGGTCACTCCTGTTGTGCTTTTGATTGTTATCCTAAGTCCCCGGGCTTGCGTCCCTCTGTCACTGATTGATATCTGGCCTGAAGTTCCAAAAGTAAACGTCTTCAAATGTAAATATGAAGAGTTTATTATGTCAGTAATTAAATTTGTAAGTATTAACAGTCCTCTCATTACAAGATATTTATTTTCCTAAAATGGGCTTTCCAAAGATTATTGAAATGGAGTTGTATTCGTGCACCAAAGTGTACCATTTAAGTGCCTTTTCTCCTTCATTTACATGCATGACCACTCTTCAAACCCCTACTGTCCCTCCTCTCATCTAATGCTTACCCTCGCATTCCTCACCACGCCAGATGAAGAAAATATAGTTTCTGCATTCTCCTTTCCTGTTTCATGGAAGTACTCTTTAAAGTACTGCCGGTTTCAGATTACCGAAGAATACAGTAGCCACACGGACGCCACATTGTGTCCATCCATTGACAAATACGCTGACCACCACTGAGAAAGTCTTTTTGTTGTTGTTGTTTGTTTGCTTTTTGCACAGATTTTTGCACAAACAATCCAACAGGCACACACCTATTGGGAAGGAAGAACAACTCTGTGGATTGGGGTTGGAAAAAACTGCATTTTGAGCCTCATCTGGCAACAAAGAACAAGAATAAGACCACCAAGGCATTGTTGAGGTTTTGTTTTATTTCCACGTCTCCTGCTTTTTAGCTCCTTCGTGTAATTTTAAAGGTTGTTACTTTGACTTGGGGCTCAAGAGAGACATCTGTAACCACCCCAGTCCCAAATGAACTTCCTACCCTTTCATTTAAATTTCAAACACCTCATAAAGGCATTTGTTTGGCAAGAGCTCAAAACCCAATCACAACTGCTGTCATAAATATTTTGTGATACTTACAAGGCACCAAGGGATCTCATTTGGGTGAAGCTGAAATTGATATGTTTAGCATATTTCTTTTTTTTTTTTTTTTTTTTTTTTTTTTTTTTTTTTTTTTTTTTTTTTTTTTTTTTTTTTTTTTTTTTTTTTTTTTTTTTTTTTTTTTTTTTTTTTTTTTAAATTTTTTATTTTTATTTTTAAATTTTTCAAATTTTTTTTTTTTTTTTTTCTGTTTTCGC